>JANHFO010003391.1:346786-361231 GCA_032468095.1 Pareas carinatus
AAACATTTCTGTTTTCTATTTTTCTTTATTATCTCAAACTAATAAATAAAAGAAAATTGAACAGCAATAATGTAGCATAAGTTAAATTTACCATCATAAAAAAAAGAAAACTAACAAAGGACAGTTATGATGGTAGAACAAGAATTGAGTGTACTGTTGAAAGCCTTCTTGTTCATTTCATGCTTCAAATGTTGACAAAAAACACAGATCAACAATGCTGAAATCAAACATAAATGTTTCCTTGATAGCTCCCATGATCCATGTTTAGTAATGTCTTGTGAAATTTCAAATATAGCTATACAGCCAAAAGAAAGCATATACAGTATATCTTTAAAACAGCATTTGAAATCATATTAAAATTATTTTGATTCCTGTCCCCAATTTGGTAGCAAAGGGTTAGACCCTATTACATTTATACTGCTTTGTGAAGCATTTCAAAGGCAGCTTTCTGTAAACCTTCACCAAGTAAAGCAGCCTGTCCCAACTTTAAACAGGCAATTCTTTGTCCACCTGTTCCCTTCTGAGTGCACTCCCTGTAAGAGTACAAACTCTCCAGGAGTTTGAAGCAGAAATAGAAATCATGAAATGCATAAAGTTGCATAAAGTCCTCCTTTCCCTAAGTAATACCTCAGAGACACTGCATGCCTACAGGCTTGGAGCAAAGGCATCCAAGTGATAAGATGATTATTAATTTCATACAAGTCTAAGATACGAACATTAATCAAAACTCATCTTTGGACTACTGAAAACTGCCATGGCTTTGAAATGTACTGCATGTACATAAGATTAAAGTATCAGAATGCAAATATAAGCAAGTACAAGCAGCTAAATAGAAAACCCTCTTCTTTCTAGCAAACACTCTAATGATTTCTATATCTCCTGTTATTAGCACTGCAGAAATAGCACAGTGATTAAATCTTTTCTTGCCAAATCTGGCAGGCAGGTCAATACTGGTTGAAAAGCAGACATAAATAAATAAATTATGGAGTAGGTAATTTTCCTTTTGATTTTTTTAAAAAAAGATTGAAATCAAAGGTGTATAATTTTTATAGTCACTCAAGCTAGAAGAATTTTACCCTCAGCTCTCAAATAACCTAAATGATCCATAGGCTGTGTGGAGGTTAGGGCGAAACTTTTTTGAGATGGCTCAAAAACAGGAAATCCTCGTACTTATCTGGAAAAAATACCAACAACAAAAAAAGTCCAAGAAAACCAGCACTCAAAAAAAAAAAGAAAAGAAAGTTTTAAAAAGAAACAAAAAGTATGTTTCTTCTGAATTTTGGATTAGCAGTTTTTGATACTAAGCAAAGAACCTAATCACTATCAACATTGATAAAGAAGGAAAGTAGAAAATATCACCTACGTGAAAAGTATTGATGAAATTGAAATTGCAACCCTTCTTTTTCAAGGTTGCCAGTTACCTTCTGAAGTTAGCCTGCAAGAAGCAGACCATCTAGCCCATGTCAACTGACATGGCCACAAATTCCTTGACTCGACCCACATTAATACCACGCAACCCCGGTTCGACTGGGACAGAACAAAAATCATTGGCCATACCACTACATGCCAGTCATGCAAAATCATCAAAGTCTGACATTCTATCAATGGATCAATCAACAAAGATATCAATTGGGAGCCAGCTTAAGAACCCATAAGAAGCTGTATCCATTGAGCAACCAACAAACAATGATCGACCACCTCTTCACCTGGTGACCTTCACATGACATCACCAGCCAGTCACATGTCATGATCACATGACCCACTGACCACATGACCACATGAGATCAATACAAGCGGAGAAGAATTGAAACAAGATTCTTCAACCAAGTCCTGCTGGGGATGTCACCTAGCCTGGTGACAAAATGTTCGGAAGCTAAATAACAGAGAACAAACCACCACCAACAACATTCTAGCCCAACTTGACAGAAGCACTCAAAGCAACATATTAGAGAAAACTCTACTTTAGATGTAGAGTAGAAAATCACACCTTAAGATCACTCAAAGGTAAATGACAGATTAATAGAGGATGACATTGTCTATTTCTATCCTCCAGAAACACTTGTCTGCTTTTATCTGGTTAGTACAGTGTGTTGTTGAAACAAAGCAGAATTGCTTCACACAAACCTAATATTTAGAAGTCAGTGCAATAATGAACAAGAAATCACACTGATATAACAATCAAACCAGACTACTTTTCTCTCCTTATCTATTTGTGCTTTTAACGTATTTATTTATTAAATTTATATGCTGCCCATCTCACTTATGCAACTGACAAAGTGATAAAAGATAATATAAAATTGTTAAAATAAAAAAAGATTAGATAGAGACTAAAAACCATTAAAAAAACAGAAATAATTGAATCCTGCTTTATAAGCATCCAACATTGCATATATTGATCCATAGAATTATTTTGTTTTACATGTGAAAGATCTGTTCACACATCTCATTAGATTTAATACTTTTCTCCGTAGAATAGATCCACTTATAGTGTGTCTCTCTGTTTGTGTGCATATGACAGTTAATTATATACAAATCTCTTGGGCCTTGACACAGTTTCTCATGACTATATAATTGTCTTTCAGGTTTTTCATTGTGTGGGCCAGTATTATACAGTTTATTTCTTATGAGAGTACCACTGAATTGTCCAAATTAATTTGTAAAAAGTTTACAAAACTCATTTTTAAATAGTAATTATTACATTAATAATTACCATTATTAGTCACCTTATAGGCATAAAATTAATAAATAATAACAATAAATAAAACATAACTTAAAGATCTCACACCTTCATTTTTGTGGATGCTTCCTTGCTTACATTTTTTATATATGGCATGCTCCCTAGAATGGTCCTGTACTGGCATAAATGGTTATACACTGTCCTCAGTGGTGATACGATATTTCTGATCAATATATCCTTTACAGATAATCACAACCTTGTGCTTATTCATGCTATTGGGCTATTTATTGAATTAGTAAGGACCCCTACTGTTATGTTTGGTGTGGGACGCAGTAATGAGGCTTGGTGGTAAAACAAGAACAGGTTTATTAACAGAGAAAGTAACTGGAAGCACATTCATTGACAGAAGTGGCTGTCAGAAGTTGTATGCTTTCATTTATACTTTGATAGCCCGGGCGGCAGGAGTTTCCCACGTTGGGGATTCCTGTGTCTCTAACTTCCCCTGGTGGAATGGCAACGTTAAGTAATGGTTGCTTGGGTATTGAGGCTTCTTGCAACTGATGTGGATTGCAAGTTTGGCGGCAAGCTCCCAATATACTACATCTACCTAACTCAATCAGCATGTATAACAAGACTCAATTTAGTGAAAAATCTAGGAAGGTGCAAAGATTTTAGCTGTAGCAATGGTTAGCAGATGCCCTCAGTTAGCTAAGCTTGGATTCTCCTTTCTCTTGACTATTGTATAACTTGCTATACTGACTTGGTCTCTTCTATCATCCCCATACAAGACTCTGCTTGTAATTGTACTCCCTACTAGTTGCTGTTGGGACTGATTCACATGCAAATATCTCCCCCGATATGTAGGCTGGCTATGAAGCTCACCATATAGCATGTATTTTTCTCTTCTAAATCCTTTTATCCTTTTGTCTGTTTGTTTTTTTAGAAAAATCTTTCTTGCATTTAAGCCTAAATTAAAAAAAAACTGATCTAATAGCTATCTAATAACAAAATGCATTTACTCTCTTACTTTACTTGAAAAATATGTTCCACCTTGCACCCAGGTTCTCCAACAGGAAAATTATTTGCTTAGTATTTATTTGTTTATTATGTTTGTGCCTGAGTATCTGGATATTGGATACTTTTGTACCTGAGCCCTGCCATACAAATTGGCTTCAGTGGGAGTAAGTTCCTTTATTTATGGGGGCAAGATGAGGGTCCTCATCTATGTCTTTCTCTGGTATTTAACGTGCTAAATTGTAAACAACAGAAATGGATGGTTGCAATACCAAAAACAAATGAAGAAGGGTCTAGGACAACTTGGCGTGGCCAACTCAAAGTGGCCAACTGACCATGGCCAACTTGCCATGGCTAACTTGCTGCGACCAACTCACTGTAGGATAACTTGCCATGGCCAGGTTGCTATGGGACCACTCACCACAGGACATGAGTTAGAATAATATCAAAGAAATGGTGAAGTAGAATGACTAAAGGAGGGACAAAATGAAATGTGAATGACAGAAATTAAAATAATGTTTTAAATTACATTCTTAAATTGAATTGCTGAATTGTCCCACGGTGAGTTGTCTTGTGGTGAGTTGGCCACAGAGAGTTGTCCCACTATGAACTGGCCATGGCATATTGACTGCGGCAAGCTTGCTGCAGCAAGTTGGCCCATTCCAGCTGATGAAAGAGTCCAGGAAAAGCACTCTGAATCTCAAGTTAAGATAAAACAATATCATGCATAG
Organism: Pareas carinatus; assembly: GCA_032468095.1. NCBI lineage: Eukaryota > Metazoa > Chordata > Lepidosauria > Squamata > Pareidae > Pareas > Pareas carinatus. The sequence continues at coordinate 351,209 of JANHFO010003391.1, forward strand.
TTATGGAAAATAATTATGGGCCAGGGACCAATAAATGCCTGCAGAGTATCATCCCTACCACAGTTTGTTTTTCCTGGATAGGACTTTTGATTTGAGCTGGATGGCCCATTTTTACTTTTCATTTTTCCCAAGGTTCTTGATAATTCATATGCAAGTTGGCAATCTTGCTCTTCTCTCCAGCAATTCTGTATGAAAATTCCTTTCTCTTCTTCTTTCCCTGGAAAGATTTGCCTTTGTGTCTCCTTGCCCCACTCTCTCGTCTGCAAAGATGCTCTTCCTTGATTCCATCCCTAGGAACACGACAAGGCATCCCGTAGCACTAAGCTGAAACTTCCAAGCTGTTATTTTTCTTTCTTGCAAAAGCCTTCTTTCTTTGTCTACACCTATAACCCATAACATTAGCATGAATGTTTTCCTCAGATTTCAAGTAATTGGAAAGTTACTAGCTTTAGCCTTGTACCAAGGCAATGAAAAGTCAATGTGCCCTCTGCAGAATACTTCACCTTGCAGGGAGAAAACCTTCCAGAAACTCACTTTTACTTATCTGTTTTTTTTTTCTTCCCTTCCTGAGAAACCAGATTGCTGGGTAAAATGCCAAATGATTTATTTGTATACTGCCTGCTTTGAATAGGAGGAAGGAATGGTCAAGAGAGGGGAGGAAGAGGGAGCAAAGTGTGTGAGAGAGACAAATGTGAATTTATTTCCTGACCTTGACTAAGCTATCTTCTTTCTGGGTGAATATATTATGGTTTCAAATAAATTAATGTGTCTATTGTATTTCAAATTTTTAAACTGCTTTCATTTGCCTCACCAGCAAAAGGGAGTGGGAATATATTTTAAACAAATGAGTGTCCATTTTTCCAGTGTACTTTGAGTTTAATACTGTTATTTAAAATGATGGATATTGATATGAGTTTTTGCAGATACGTGTTCTGTGTTTGTTATCTTGGTCTTGTGTTTTGGTAAGCTATACATTTTAGCTTGGGTAACTGGGATTTTGTACATGCTCAGAAACTATTTATATCACGGATTTCCTGCATATTGTTTTCTTTCTAAACCCATGGACAATGAACCTTTCGAAACCTGCAGAGATCCTATAAAACGGTTGGGTAGAGATGTATTGTTTAACACCCGGTTTTCATTTTATTGCACTATTGTGGGAATTTCATCTTTATATTTTTCATGTTCTCATCACAGAGGAAAAAGGAATGGATTCTCCGGGTGACTACGGAGAATTCACCTCTCTTTGGGAGCGATCCTCTCTCATATAGAGATCTCTGCGGTGACATGGCAAAAGAAGTGGGGGTGGGGACATAAAACAAGCAAAAATCTCCTCTCAGGAAAATTCTGTTTCTTCTCGCTTCTTGTCCTCCTGCACAAAGAAATCTTGGTATTCACTGTTTCATTTATCTCTTTCCCCAGCCTAGATAGGTAGAAGAAGGGGGGATGCTCCACTAGCTCCTTGTTTCAAGGTTTCCCTGACTTTCCCTCTTCTTTGAATTAGCACAGCAACAAAACTTTTTAAATCTAATTTCTTCTGATGACATTATTCTGCTGTAAAATGCTTTCCTTGCCATAATTCTTTCACCTTCCTGTCTTTCTTTTTCTCACTCATGGAGGGTTGATGTGTGTGTGTCTGTGTGTGTCTGTGTGTGTGTCTGTGTGTCTGTGCACACGTGTGAAGACTCCTTTCTAGATTAAGAAACTGAGAATAAGAAGGCAAGGAAAAGAGGCTGGACGAATGAGGACTCTACTATTCCATAAAATGTCAAACTTATAATCTTGTGTATTTCAAAGTACTTAAGCATAAGTTGAAAAGAGGACTTTTAATTCAAGGAGTTGGTGTTTGAATGCATGCTGTATTTTAAGATGCATTAGTTTAATTCTTAAATATCCTTAAAAAATGTGTGTCCACTTGCTCTCTGGCTTTTTATGTGTTCTGCACATACACAAAGTTTTATTACAGTTTTGTTGTATGGCAAGAATCCCTCCTCATTTAGATGTTGTCAACAAATACAAGCCAGAAACCATGACAGAGTCAACTTTGAAAATCTGTTTTTGTTCGCGTCATTCCATAATAGATTCTTTACTATGCTGCTTAGCTAAAACTTTGCACATTTTTCTTTTCTTGTTTTAATAAGGTGTAATGTGTAGTAGAAATGTGTTTCACTCATAAGGGATTTTGAGTTTAGTAACACCACAGCTGATTCCCTGTGAACCCAGCACATTGCATTCAACAGAAGACCATCCAGTTGTTTTAGATAATAAATAAATAAATAAATAAATAAATAAATAAATAAACAAACAATGGTGGTCTGTCTAATATGGTATGACCTTTGGATGAGTAGAATACTATCTTTAGCCAAAATCTTTTAGCCCATTTTACCCAAACTGAAACAATCAGACAATTTCCAGCACCAGCTGCAGGTTTTTATTTGAGACCTGATGAATGACTGAAGAACTGCAAAGTGCTACAACTGGGTGCTACTAATCACCAACTGCCTTGTTGACAAGTCTCACTGCTGTAAACTGCAAGGATTGACCTATCTGGATGCATGCATCACATAGCCAGAAAGGCACCTCTGCTAAGACTGATTGCTTTGTCCCACTTAAACCAGCAAGTGGTTAAGCAACACTTCTTTCACATACTATGGTGAAGAAGGCTCAAGTGAAGTATAGTTTCGTTAATCCTCCTCTTTCTCCTTCTCTTTCTTCTTCTCCTCCTTCTCGCTCTCCCTCTCCTCTCCTTTTCAATTTATTTTCCAAAGCACCAGAAGACAAGACAAGAAACAAGAGATGAAAAATACTCAAGGAGAGAAACCATCTGGAATTAAGGAGGAACTTCCTAACAGGGAGAACAATTAACCAGTGGAACAGCTTGCCTTCAGACGTTGTAGGTGCTTCATCACTGGAGGAAAAAGATTAGACAACCACCTATCTGAACTGGTATAGGGTCTACTGCTTGAGCAGGGGTTTGGATTATAGAAGACCTCCAAGGTCCCTTACAGCTCTATTCTGATTAAAATCTTCTGATTGATCAAAATTCTCCTCCTCCTCTTTAAATTATTTAACATTTTGACGTTGACACCCTAGAATCCTTTGTTCTGTCAAGATCCTTGTTTTGTTTGTATTGTTAGTTTTGTATTAATTTAATTGATCAACGATGTGGCTGCATTAAGTTTAAAAATATGGAACTGTCTACTGAAAACTGTTTACAAAATATTGGTAATATAATGCAATCTTTGCAAATCAACTGTTGGCAACTCTACACTCCCTTTCTCTTTCCCACCTGCATTATTTTCATGGACTGAAATGGACTGAAAATTAGAACATGTGAATATATTCAACTGGATAGAGGATGACAGAACATGAGATATTTTTATTGCAAAGAAGAGTTTCTTAAAACAGTAACATATATTTATTTATTTAATTCCACCACATTAAATGGCCTCTGGGATGAAATGGACTTTGTAGACTTAGATGTCTATGCCCTAATGTATCCCTAGTTCAGAAACTAACTTCTGAGCACATTCCTAATTACAAATATTTTATTCACAAAGCATTAAAAATAAAGTTCCCTGGACTAATGTCTTTGAAATCAAATTGCATAAGTTCTTGCCAATAGAAAATCTGATTCTAATGAGATCACTGGTTCTGTATTTTCTTTATTTAAGGTGGCCTTACAAAAACACATGGCTATAGATTTATTATGATAAAAGAAAATTGATTGTGTTGTTTTACGTGAATGAATTATTCAGATTTTAAATATATGTTTCCTTCACAAGAAACTGCAAATGCTTCTAAGATGGCATGTTTTGTACCTTATTTTATTTTCTCTCAACTCAGAAGGATAGGGAAAAGGTTTTTAAGAAGAGATTGGACAGCTATTTGTTTGAAATTTACAGGGTCTCTTTAATTGGTGATGAAAATTACTTAGACTTGACACCAACTGTAACAGGAAAGGACAAAATTCTAGCAATGGACTCTTGAATGTGCAATGGCCTTTCTCCACTTGCTGAACAGCAAATCTCTTTTCTGAAATACCTGAAGAGGGTATTCCCATTTCTCTTAATTGCAGAACAGAAATATGGTAAGCTATTGGACATTCTAGTGGTAAGTGATCCAAGGCTTTAGATGTCAACTCAAGTATCTTAAACAAGATGGGCTCTACAACTGTTTGAAAACTAGGGTAATATGTTCATGGCAGCCTATTCTTAAGCAGCAAGTGAAAAGAAACTGATCAGAAAGAACAGTTAATTAGTTAGGATAATATAATATTATCTTCCCCAAGCTGATGGTAGGCAGAATTGTTTCATTATAAACCCTAATCATGGGTATGGTGACAACACAACTAGTATTCTAAATATGAGATTATCAGGCAAAGAGCTCTACTGCCATTAAAATATTTTTTTAAAAAAAGATGCACAATGTGCAACAATTAAGTCTAAAAGAATTTTATTAAAATAATTTGCACTGCAATGTTTTTTAACACTAAGCGTGAGAGTCCATATGGGATATTTGTACCTTCGCTTCATATGCTGTGATTTCTTTCATTAATTTTCTTCTCAGTCTGCAACTTTTCTCTCTCTCTTTCTTGCTCTGTTCATTGACAGACTGTGGCTGTACTAGCGATGTGGCATCCATTGTATAAGCAGGTGTCCTGGTAGCGATGCAGGTGTTCTCTCACTTTCTGGCATAATGTAGTCCTATGGGAATAAATAAAATTGCTTCTCCATAGAAAATATTTTCTGTGTCCTTGAAGACAATGCTTGAAATTGTGAAGTGCCCAATTATTCACTAGCATCAGAAAAGAGTTTGTCTGCTTAAGTGCTGATTTTAAGAAAGAATACTGTGGATTCATAAAATATTAGCAAATACTAAAGCAATATTGCATAGCTCAGTGCAACAATTTTACCAGTGAAAATCTATGCAAGCTTATCTGAAAATACATTCAGCTGTATATTTTGTGAGGGGGAGGCACATTATAAGTGTGGATAGAATTGGGGCTTATTGTTCAAGTCAACATGAATAAAATTGCACGGTCCCACAAACTCAATAGGCTTAAAAACACATAGGATTATTTCTAATATTCTAAATCTGAGCTTTTGTGTAGAGCATGAATTAAGAATGCCAATTATAAAATTAATATTTCTCACCATCATAAAATAAAACAAGTAATGGCTGCTTAGTAATTTTCCAGAGAAGCAGAGCAATTAAAGTAGTTTCTTGAAACCACCTATTTAGACACGAGTCTCTGCAGGTCTCCATAGAATAGATCTGCTATGGCTATTACAATTAGCTTCTTAGCTTCTTGAAAAACTGTTCGTCAAATATTTAATACCAGAAAATTGTTCTTATGATATCAAAGTTGCTACAGATGTCCAATTCATCTCTGAACTCATTCATTCTACGGAAGCCTTTATGTTGACAGGAGAATTTAAGCTAAGCCACAATCCAAGCAGTACATGTATTTCATAGTCACCATAATGGTTGGCTGGAGAATTAGGGAAGAAAAGATAAAAACTGTTTCTGAGGCGGGAGTTGGAGACCATAGGACATCCACACCTCTGCTTTGGTCAAGTTGTAACTAAATGTGTGCAAGAACACCAGACTCCACCCTTTCTATTCCATTGAATGTTTCCTCTTTGAAATATAAAATGTCTTAAGCAAATTCTGTTTCAACAAATGATCCACAATAATTTCTCTGCCCAGTATTATGCATACATTCCTGCCACTAATCATTCTGCCATGAAATGTATTCAGTGTTGGAGTTGAGGGGTAACTTAGAAGGCTTTCATGGATATCATGGGCCATGATAACTGTCAATCTGTCGTACTGTCAATCTTTCGTACTATCTCAGACCTCCGTGCTTTCCACCGTACCATAAAAACCTACCTTTTCACCCAGGCCGGTTTGGCCTAATCACACCTTTTTCCTGCTCAATTATGTTAGTAATTTTAATTGAGATATTTTAAAAGTTGGTTTAAATTGGTTTTACATTTCGGTTTTTTAAATTCACTCACAATTATTATGCTATTTTTAAATTTCCTCTTAAACTTTTGTTTTAACTGCTTTTAAATGGCTGTACACTGCCCTGGATCTCTTCGGGGAGAAGGGCGGTATAAAAGTTTGTAAACAAACAAACAAACAAACAAACAAACAAACAAACAAACAAACAAACAAACAAATCTTCTACCAAAGCTCTATCATAGTGATAGTGAACCTACGACCTGCCACACCATGATGTTTTGGGTGACATGCCAGTGTTCACCAACATCCAACAATAGCGATTCTTGAAAGCACACCTCATTTTCATGCAATTTTCAGAAACTACAGAGGCTGTATGAGAATATGGAATGATCTTGCACAGTCTTTGGACCCTCCCAAAATAAATTCATTTAACTTGCATTTCATTTTAATCTTCTTCATAGGACCACACATGATTTGACTGTGTTTTTGTTTAAAGAAATGAATATATTTCTCTTTTGTTAGCTGGATGGGCAGTGTCCTGCCAGCAGAGTAAAATTAGGCATTTTCTTGAATATTTGGTATACCAAGCCCAAATGATTCATCATCACTGTTTTAGTATTAATTCATAGACATAATTACATATCCTCTCAATATTTTTTTGAGCATTTCCGATTATTTCTGAATCAATCTTAAGTTTGCTTTGTACAATTTATTCATTCTTCAAATGCTCACCACAACCTTATTTAGAAGCATATATAATGTTAATGGAGAAAACCTCCGTCTGGTTCCTAGATGTATTACAAGCAAATGCTCCAGGGGAAAAGTGTTTGGGCCCCAGAGCAAACTGAAATAGCATCTGGTATTTTTTGAATGCTGACTTTTACAATGGCATTTTATCCTTATGTAAAATTCTCAATATTATCTGTATGTCAGACAAATTTCAACACAGGTAGCTCTTGAGATATTTGAAATGAAGTAAATTGAAACAAGCAAAAAATGCTAATTGGTCTGAAATATTTAGATTTGCAACTTGGAAGTAAATATATCATATTCAATGTGAGCTCTAGAATTCAAAAGTTATAATTCAGCATTTGAATTAAAAAGATTATTATAATAAGAGTAAGCTTTTCTTAACTTTTTAGTACCAGCAGTAATTCAAATTTGTTCCTTAGAGCTGCCAAAACTTTCAGAACCATTTCTGGAGGAAAAAATGCAAATAACATTGCAAATAGGGGGAAAATCCAATTGGCTAATGGATGTTCCATCAATGGATAGACGGACTGATAATTTAGGCTTCACTCTTTGTTAATCTACACTCCGTACTGAGGGATTTAATGCAAGTGAACTACTTTTCCTGCTTTGCCTTATTCCCTCCTTCCCTCCCTTTCTCCCATCATGACATTAATGTAGCAAACTGGGATGCATATTCTTATATAATTGAGAACAAAGTATGGTTTCTCAAACTAAAAGCAAGGAGAAAGTATTTTCTATCTAGCAAAGTGTTCTGTAGAGGGTTATCAACATTTAGCTTCTTTTGGCCCTTCATGAGGGGAAAATGTTGGCTCTAGCTGTAGAAATCGTACAATTCAGAGTTAATATGCCCTTTTAGTTAATATGCTATTAATTTGGTCTCCTGCATGGCCAGGTAGCCACCTGGAGCTAAAGAAAAGCAGTGGCATTACCTGAGAAACAAACCCATTCTTTTCTGTCCTTCTTTTCATAGCCAGTTTTTCCCTAATAGGCTTTTGAATGAGGAGACAGAAGGAAGGAGTTGAGGGCAATCTGGCTTTGTGACATAGTGGCACAAAAGGAAAAAATTGCCCAGACTGGGGGCAAGAAGAAGTAGCCTCCTATCTGAGGGTTGCTAATGGCCTGCAGAGGAACTGCACAGCACTCATTTCACAGATAGAATGGCAGGTCATGGCAACAGATGTTCCTAGCATATGTGGAGAATTAATTACCCACTAGTAAACAAAATCCGTGATGCGAGGAGTCATTTTATCCAAATTTCTTTCGATTTTGCTGTTATTAGGAACTTAATTTTCTTTGATCAGCCAGCCTCTCTTGAATTAAAGCTTTCCTTAATGGGCTGCACCATATATTTTCTGAAGGAAAGTATTGAGCAAAAGTAGCAAGGAAATCATTGAAGGTGAATGTGGGTTGAATCGAGAGGAGTTGATTGTGATGCTACAGTGAGTGATTAGGAAATTATTTTATTAAGAGGCTGGATACTGTTCATATAGCTTTTTAAAAATGTAATCGTACAGCTAACCTGTATTGAATAGCATTTTCACTTAATTTGATGCACATTATGAAACAGCTGGAGCCCACAGAGTATATGATAATGTTTCAAGAGGAAATATTTTGCAAGGGAAGATGGCTCTGCCTTCTTTGCTGTCGGTATTCACAACGTGTTAATGCTAGAGGACCATACTGCACAATATGAATTTTAAGCAGAAATCATTGATGAAATTGACTCATCTGTTCATGATCCAGATAAGAAAGCAAGATGGTTAGAAATCCCACAATGCTTCTCTCTGTGGAGTCTTTGATGCTCTCTCCGTTTGGGTGTATCCTTGAAAACATTACCTGACTAGATAACGTTAGTCTTCAGTGCACTAAAGTACTGAAGATTTACTTAGCTGGGTAATGAAATGTCTGCGAGGAAACAGCCAATATCAGAGAGCACCAAGGATGCCACAATGCAACCCTGAGCTACAGAAATGTTCTTCCCCTGTGTCTTCACTATTCCACTATTGTAAAATGGATAAACAAAAGAGTTGAGATCTTTTTCCAGAGGTGTTCACAGATTGTGGCAAAGAATGGCAAAATAGTGACATACATGGAAAAAAAAGAAACAGGTAGAGATTAATCTTTTTGTTATGGCTACAACCTTTTTTTTAATCGTACTCTTGATACAGCTCAGCTTTGGGAAGGATCTGATTATTCCTCAGATTATTCCCCTCTCCCCCTCTCCCAAGACAAATTACTCTGCTGTGATTTAACAAACTTGGAGCAATGAGAAATTGGTTGTTGCTGTTTTAGTTGCTAAAAGCTCTGCTCTTTTCTGGTATGCAAAATAATTTTGGACTCAAGTTTTGCATATGTCCTTTTAATAGTAGTTTGATCTTAAGATTGCATTAAAACGAAGTAGAAAACACATGCAGAATATGGTTTTGTGAATTATTTCCAGCTCCTTTATCAGCAGTGGCCAAAGGAGGAATCTTATGTTTTCTTCCTCGGATTATGTGTGGTGTCTGTGTGTGCAGACATACTTTTTTCCTCTGAGAAATTAATCACTGTATATGCATAGCATATGTGTTGCCTATACAGATAGCCCTTGTTTAGGAACTGCAAGTGGGACCAGCAGTTCAGTTTTTAAGCAAAGCAGTTGCTAAGTGAAACCAGAACTCCATGTACAGTCTTATTTCAGTTTACCTTTGTTTTAGAGAGCTGCAAAGGTTTAAAAATTGCAAGAATTAGTCATAAAAGTAAGTTGAATATCATGGAAATGCAATATTTAATATGGAAGAAGAAGAAAGAGAATCAAGAAAATGTGTGTTGAAAGAATGTGGACTAAGGCCAAAGAAAAATAATATATTGAGACACTTCCATCATAGTAAGTATGACAATCATATTAAAAAAATAAATAAAGGAAGGAAGAGTCAAGGTTTGCCAGGAAGGAAAAGAGATGATGATAATCATGATGATGATGATGATGATGATGATGATGATGATGATGATGATGATGATGATTTAGACATATACCGCTTAACAGTGCTTTACAGCACTCTCTAAGCTGTTTACACAGTCAGCTGTTTACACAGTCAGCATTTAAAAGGAGCAGGATTGAAAACGGCAACCCCGGGGGACATGATTGGACAGTTCAACTACTTTCCAACTATTTTTAAATGTTTAATCAAAAGCCCCTTAAAGGAGAAAGTATGATTCTCTTGGGAAGGACTTGAAGATCCTGGGGCTGGGTTGGGCAACTCAGTATAAACATCACACATAAATAAATGAAAAGCAATGAAAAGCAATGCCTCTTTTTCT
>JANHFO010003391.1:361331-372204 GCA_032468095.1 Pareas carinatus
AAACAGATATATACACAAAGACAGTCGCACCAATGAGGAAGAGCAAAAATAACCATACTATTTTTAATGTTATATATAGCTCTAATTATTGAGTTCTTGTTTTTGTTTTTACAGATCTGATCCATCACACCAAACATCATGTTTTTTAATAAAAAAGATAGTTGATAATTAATGCCAGTTAGTGTTGTATTTCTTCTGCTAGTATTCATATATTTTATATCACCAAAAGCTCATTGCACTATGAGTTTTCTATTCTCTTCCCATATTTATTTTTAAGATCTGCAGATTATCTTTCATCTATCAGCACAAATATATTAAAGGCAGTTTAACTGTTTGAGATGAAATTCTTAGTTTGCCTTTATGACTGAGTCTGCAATCACATAGTTGCATGCTGTATTGATGGTTTTTCAGATTGTTTTGATCAAAGGATGATCAAATTTCAGAAACAGTAATTGGCAGAAACAACATTCTTACCTAAAGAGAATGATGAAATTCCAAGTGGCTTGGTTTAGAAGTTTGCAATACCTGCATTGAAGAAAAACATTCAAGTGAGTATATAGCAAAACTCAGTACTGCCTCTTAGTTGCAATTTTGGAATATACTTCCAAATACTAGTTATAGGGGAACAACAGGAGGATAGGGTATATATGTCACCTGTTCTGGACATTCTAGAAGTGTCTGATTGACTGTCTTGAGAAACAAAATAGTAATCTAAGATGGGCTCTGGCCTGATCTAACATGACTATTCTGAAGAGGATTATCACATATCATATGCTTTGGATTAAAATTTAGGCCACATAAATTCAATTTGAGCTCCCCAAAGAATCTTCCCCAAGGTTCTTTGCATTTCTTTTTAAATTCTTATCTGAATGATGCAGCTGGCAATTAATAGTGAAATAGCGAGTCATCTGAAAAACTTGCAGCTTAAGCCCTCCCAGCCAACTAGTTAGCTTACGAAACTGCTTCTCCTCTCCTCTCCTCTCCTCTCTCCTCTTCCTCTTCCTCTTCCCCTCCCTTTTCTTCTCCTTCCCTACTCTTTAGCCCTCCTCTGCCCTTCTCTTAAAAAAATGAAATCCATTCATTATTTTATGAAAAGTAACAAAAAAAAGAGAGATTCGGCATTTAAGGACACATGACAAGATTTATTTGGTGGATATATTTTAGTGTGATTCATTAAAAAAAAGAAAGAAACCCTGGATTTTGGTGAAATTTTGGAGAGCTGTGTTCTTACTCTTACTTATTTATAAGGAGCCAAATGTCCTGTCTTTTGTTGTATTAACCTCTTTTCAGTGGTTTATAGCATTCCTGGGTTTTCACACTTTGCTTGTATCCCAAGAGAAAACATGGGAAAGGAACCTGTCCCACGAGTCTTTGAAACTGAGAAATATTGGACACCAGGCTGCTCTAGAGAGATGGAATGCTATGTAAGATAAAAATTACAACACCCACAGCAACAGTAGCATTGAACATCTCTAATTTAAAAATTCAAACATATTATGAAGAGAAATGTGATAGAAATATTCAGGCATGTTGATATAAAATAGAAAGGCAGAGGTCTCTTTCACAGAGAAACAAATTCTGAGAAATTGCAGGGAGATTTGCATCTCATTAGATACTCTAAAATGGGCTGAGAAAAACATAGATTAGACTCTAATGATAGTTGTTTGAATAGATTTTGTGGATTGGCAAGGACTTCCCACTCTCTGAGTTACACTGCTGAATACCAACATTTAGGCATAATTAACTTTTTTCACGCAGATACGCTACCTTTTAAATTTTCCTATCCTCACTTATAATGGGCTTAGCTCAAGAAGGAGCATGTATGTATTATCTATGTATTATTGTATTAATGTATTATTTCTAACAAGGGGTTATTAGGACACTTCTCTCTTTAATCAGAACCTGAACTTGTAACCAGCTGCAAGAGACTAGAATTTTAAAGTAAACATCAAAGACTTGACATGAGTATGGAATAATACTAAAAATTGCAAGAAATATTTAGCAAATAAAGTATGATTTTCCACTCAAATTAGACTCACAGTCAGAAATCATTTATCTCATAATTGTTCCACTTCAATTTTTCCCACTTGCTGTTTCTTCTAAAACAATTGATATTGACATTTGTTAGAAAGACTCAAGTATGTATATCATGCTTACATAGTTTTTACTTATTTAAGATCTAATCATAATTTTCAAAATATAATTATCTTTGCTTCTTTCTCCCTCTGTTATATTTAAATTTCCTTCCATTCTCTCTCTGCCCCCCGTCCATTTTTTTCCCACAGGGGGCTTCATCCAAGATAGGAACATTTAGAATTATTTATATTATTCCTTTTTTAAAATAGAAACGAACAGTAGTACAATTACTAAAGCTGTGTCTGTTAACAGGGTCTGCAGTAAGGACAAAATTCTTGTGAGGCATTCCAATGTCCTAAAAGGCAGATCAGTTCATTTAGTGATCCATTTCACTTCAGTTCATGGAGAGAGTTGATACTGTTCCAGGAAGTCAATCTTGAAAATAGAAAGTTGCCTTTAATTAGGTCAGATTATCTGATCAAAGAACATATACTTGAAGAACTCTTCCTCATGGCTGCTAAGATGTACAACCACCCATTTCTGAGTTTTAAAGAAAAATATGTTGACATAATCTGTGCTGCCCTGATGGCCAAATCTTCTTCAACAACAAGGTTTGTGAGTGATCCCATCCTTACAGCTGTATTGTGGGGACAATTCAAGGGCGTGATTGATGCATTCCCTATCCTTTGTTTCGTTCTCATCTTTCCCAATGATCATCAGTGTCCTTAAAATGTGGCGGTGCAGGTTTGAATAAACGTGGGTGGGCACCTGAGATGGTGTCTGAGTTGCTCAAATGATGAGGACAGCATCAGCAGTTCTCTAGAGCAGGGTTTACACTGACATGCCATCCAAGACAAAAAAATGCTATCTAGCCAGGAAATTGTGTAATTAGCTGTGTTTAAAGTGGAGGCATGAGGCAGATATCTCATGATGGTACAAGAACTTTGTTTAGACATCTAATAACTCTATGTCTGAAAACTATAGGGAGGGACATCATCCATTTTTTTAATCTCTAAAGGAAATTGCCCCTGTATATTAGATAGAGGCAGGAAACCCATCATTTAACTGCAAAACCCTTGACGGAAGCAGAGGTTGAGGCATTTCCTCCTTTTATCCTTCAATAGATATGTTGTACATACCCTATCAATTTCACAAATGAAACTGGGTACTTCTGTAATACAATAAGACTTTCAAAAAGCTCTACTATATGAGTGGTATATATGCCATTTTAAAATAAGCTCTGTTGAATCTAATCTTACTCTCATTTTCTTGTCAATTTCATAATACTTGTAAGAAGAATCCAAAACTTTCCTTTGAAGACTTGTCGTGAAACTGTTCAATCTGCAACTTAAACCCGTCATATTCAGTAGTGCATCACAAATGGACAGGGGGGAAAATACAGGAGTTTTTTTTAGAGAAAGTAATATGAAGAAATGGATTGCAGTGCCTGTCATTTTCTGGATGTGAGTCAGTCAACACAGTGATAGGAAATAACATTAATGACTTTCCAAAAGGAAGAAAATCCTTTTGCTTGTTCAGTAAATAGTTAACAGAATATGCTTTGAAGTTAACAAAGGTGCACACCCCCTACTCTGTGGTAAGTCAAACTTTGTGCCGGTCAAAATATTGCCTTTGTTGGCCTCATCTCTGGAATTCTGCTCCTATATTAATATATCATTAGTTCTTTATCAAAAAATTTAGAAATCCATATAATTGTTCTTAATGGCTTTCTGCTTAAAACAGATTTAGTTTATATTTTATGTTAGCGAGGTTTTCCCTTCTTTATAACTTTATAATGCTCACATATTTATTGATACCTACACTAACATAAAGACAGCATTTATTCTGAACCCGCATTCAAAAACTCAGTCAGTGGGAATAAAAAGTGGTGGGTGGGTTACTTAAAGGATGAAATAATTTCCATTAACAAGTTACCTAATGGCATTACACATTTCTAATTAGTCACAGGTTCAAGTGATACTGTTATTGGTTTATGCTTCAGGGCATGAACAACCTTGAATTAACAGAATAAACTTATTATAAATTGGTAATTAAAGGTAATTATAAAGTAGGCATAAGAAATCAAGTGATGCAATTGGCTAATAAGAGAATACAGAAGGTTGAAATTAATATTGTCCAATCCAATTTTGGGTTTTGAATCTAAATTAATGTATATACAGTATATTTAAAGACATTTTCCAGAAAAATATTGTAATTGCAAGAAGACATCATGACAACATTCATGGATAGGTGCATTGATAACAATATTAATTCATGCTCAGTATGACACTTGATTATTGTCAATATGCAACTGGACAAGAATTAATTTACTTGTATTCTTGCTCTAACATATTTGAAGTTTAATTCATTTTAATTTTGCTTTACATTCTACAGTTTGGTTAGAAAGCTTCCAATTAAGCACAGCAAGAAACAGACTTGATTCTTGTCCAAAGTTTACCAAGAAAAAAAGGTGCAGATGTTGATGGCTCTCATAGTTCTATTGGAACAGGGCTGCAAAACTCCAGATAGTCTAGTGATAGCCGTAAAGGGTTTCCTCCTCATAGCTATCTAGGAGTCATCCATAATTTTGTAGCCCAGTCTGGTAACCCTAAACTGACTATACAACTTGTATGTTGTATAGCTGGGTAGGAACATGAAAGATTAAATCAAAGTTGGATCGATGATAGCTATAGAAGCACAAAAGTACTTGAAATCATTATGCAAGGAAGTGATAGAATATGTTTATTTTATGGCAATTTTTCCATTCTGTCACTCTCCATAATTCTCAACCAACATAGATGAATTGGGGAACAATGCAAGGAACTAATGGAATAGTCTGAAAACATTTATATATTTTAAAATATAAGTGAATTCTGTGGGAACTTTGGGTTGGATCCAGCCTACATTGAAGTTCTTTCCAATCCTGAACAATTAATGTCAGGAACTCTGACTTCAGTCCTAAAGAAAATTTGCTTAGAAATGAATGCCATTGAACTAAACTGAGATGCATCTGAATGTACTTGCTACAGTGTTAAACTATAGACAATTTTCAAAACCTAAAAAAATAAAATCAAAATAAGAAAGTAATTACTATTGCTCTCTAAATAAATTTTTAAGGTGGCAATGCAGCTCTTCAACAGGAAAGAGACTTTAGGCCAGAATTGGGGAGGGGAGTAGTGCTTGCGAATGTAGGTCAGAGCATTAATATAAATTTGATCACTTCCTCTTTATTCTTCAACATTCCCTATAATAAATCAACTTCCCTCCTCACCCCTACCCCCCTCACACATTTCACCCCTTTCGTCCTGATTTCAGATCACCAAATGTAAATCTGTGACAAGGGTATCTATATATAATATTAATGGGCCTGAGAAGGATTGGTGTGAAATGTGAATGCTTGCCAAATAAGGAGCGATCAGAGCCGAGCTGTTCATTCTCTGTAGCATGCGCTACATCATCTGCAGGACAAATGTAACATCATTAGGCAAAAAAACTCAGCCATTCTGCACGGAAATGGCTAAGCTGGAGGTACCAATCAATCTAGCCAAGCCAGGTCCCCTCTGATACTGTCAGAGGCAACAGACAAAACAGATTGCCACCTTGATCACAGAGCTATTCAAAGCAAAGCAAAAACAACCCGACTCTTATCTACTAGATGCCCGAGTAACTAGTTCACAGAATATATTTAGCCAGACAGAAAAACTTCTATGCTTTGTTGTATATCCACTTGATAGACAGCCCCAATAGATGTGTAGTCTAATCCTGTCAATATTCTGAGGTGAGTTTTTATTTTCTTAAAACACATAAGTTACACATCTTTAAAATATCACTAGAGACAATATCTGAAGGCTGGCATCAAAGGTGGCGCTGCTGAGATTGGGAATCTACTAAGGTTTATCCTCCAGTAGTGGAGAATCAGTTCTGAACTTTAGAACATGATTGCCCCACTCTGCCTCTTCTCTTTGCTATTCCATTAAGACAGAAGGTGAAGACATTTCAATAGCGTCTTCTCCTCACTTTGTCTTCATCTAATTATGTGGGTTGCATTTAACAGAATAACAGACATGGAAAGGACCTTGGAGGTCTTGGAGGTCTTCTAGTTCAACCCCCTGCATAAGTATGGAATCATGGAATCTTATACCATGCTAGAAAAGTGGCTATCTAGCCTCTTAGAAACCTGCAGTGATGAAGCACCCACAGCTTTTGAAGGCAACGGTTCCAATTGTTCTCACTGTTAGGAAAATTCTCCTTAGTTCTAGGTTGCTTGTCTCCTTGATTAGTTTCCATCCATTGTTTCTTGCTTTGCCTTGGGCCACTTTGGAAAATAGATTGACCCCCTCTTCTTTGTGGCAGCCCCCTCAAATATTGGAACACGGCTATCATGTCACCCCCAGACCTTCTTATTGGTAGGCCAGACAAATCCAATTTTGCAACTGTTCTTCATATTTTTAGTCCCCTGTCCCCTAATTGTACTTGCTACTCTTTTCTGCATTCTTTCCAGTACATCTTTTTTATAATATGGTGACCAAACTGAATGTATTTTAAGTGTGATCTTACTAAGGCTTTATAAAATGATACTAAGACTTCATGTGATCTTGATTCTATCCTTCTGTTAATGCAAGCTAGGATTGGGTTGGGTTTTTTGGCTGCTGCCACAATATGAACTGCTGGCTCATATTTAACTGATCATCCACTAAGACTCTAAGATCCCTCTCACAGTTACTGCTATAGAACCGGGTTTAACCTAATCGGTACCTGTACCTTTGATTTTTCTTTCCTAAGATTAAAACCTTACTTTTCTCTATGTTGAATTTCATTTTGTTATATAGGGTTCACAAGTCTTACTTCCTATTCCTTCACTTGAGTGAGAGATGGCAGGTAAACAGCACATGCAGCTTGACAGAGGGGAGATGCCCACCTGGACAGGTGGTCAGCCAAAGGTCTACCAAGACTTGGATTTTCAACCTGACTTCTACTAAGCAAACAAAAACTGAAAGGAGGCAACCGGGTGATCTGCCTTCCCTCTTTTGCTGGCTTCAGATGGCACTACTTGTCATGCCATGCCCACCTCTGATTTATAGAAGTCTATTTGAAAGTATTCACACTCACACAGATCAAATTATTTAGCACATCAACCATTCCTGATTTATGTAACTTGACATTACAGAATTTATTAGATTTTATTTGGATGAATAGTAATCTATTCTGGTACTATACATCCTATCTCAAGGTTGCCATCTCCTAAAAGATTTTTTCCCATCGCTCAGAGTAAGGATTTTTAATAATAGGTCGTGCATGTGGGTCAGTTTGCATATATGTACTTCTTGAAAGTAAGTATCTCATTAAATCTCTGGGCATAAACCATGTAGTCAAATCTGATGATGGTAAACCTGATATTTATTCTGAGACCTGAATAAAAGTTAAAGTTCTCACTGAGTAATAGTCAAATATTTCACAATGATTATTTAATGAAGTTGCAACAAGATATTATAGATTGTCAGTGGGAACTTTTTCTATGGAGCTTTTATAACAATGAAAACAGAAATAATTTAGTCTGTAACACAAGATGGGAAAGAAATGCAAATGTGATACAGTGTGTAGAAAAGTACTTTTAACTCAATTAAAATTACTAGAATTATCTAAATGAATAAAGTAGAAATAACACATCCAGTTCCATTCACAGCCTTTTGGATTTCCAACCCTTACAGTCTCAGCCAATATGGCCAATGGAAAGAGATTTCAGAAGCAGTAGTTCAATAGAATTAGAGGATATCAGATTTATTATATCTGAGCTAATGGGTTACAAGAAGATCTAATAAGCAGACACAAAGAGGATTGTCCCCCAATTTATTGTCCATAGCAGAGAAACAAAATCAATAGAAGAGAATATATGTAGTTCAGGGTTGAACTGTGGAGTTCCTAATATTATCACTATTATTGTTACCCAGTCAGGTAATGAAAAATCTACAAACAAACAACCAAACTCAGATTCCACAGAAATGAAATCTGCAAGATTTCAAATTAGTACTGAATAATCAATGGATTGTACATCTGATTATGCAATACAATTTAACAAAGTACTGTATAAAATATTTTGATGTTGTGCTAACAGTGCTTGCTTTCTCCAATACTTACTTTTACCTGACACATTGGGTTAAATATACTATAGTTTATTTCTGGATTTCTCTTCCAAGGTCATGAGGCAGAAGCCCAGTTCATTGTTTGCAAGACTAATAAATCTCTTCAAAGGTCAGCCTGAACAGTCATTATCAACCAATCAGTTTTAATTGTGCTTTTAATATATAAACCATTTGGAAAAATACAGAAAATACTTTGCGAGTATAGTTTCTGAGTCCAATTTTCTTTTCTTCTTTTGAAAAAAAAGATGGAGTCAGTTTATTAATAGTTTAAATAAAGGAAATCAATAGATGCATTAAAGGTATTTGTTTTTAAAAGCTTCCTTGCTTCTAAGAAATATTAACCGTAACAACAATTAACAGACAAACCTATCTCCAATCATGCTTTTCATTATATCAGATGCTTTATTTGCAGAACTCAACATATGAAAATTGCTTTACTGTATACCTGTATCAGCTCATGAAAAGATAGTTAGGTTTGAAAAACAGTACTTGAATCATTTCTTTGTTTATGGAGTGTGGTGGCTTCATGTGGTTAGGACACTGAGCTGATGACTGACAGGCTCACATTTAAGACTGGGTTGCTGCCGTGAGATGGCATGAGTTCCCATCACATTCTTCAGCTTCTGCCAACCTAGCAGTTCGAAAGAAGTCAGCTACGAGTAGATAAATGAGTACCATTTCAGTGGGCAACTAAATGGGGACATGAAAAGAGCCCCCTGAGCATCTCATATATGTTTCTCTTCTGGTCACATGGTATACTTGATTCCAAATAAATGCTGTATCCCTCTTTTATACTCAGCCACGGAAGAAGTGAAGATGTTACCTTTAAGAACAAAACATGGTGCTGTGTTTAATTCCAATTTAAGGAATTATATTGTTCTAAAATATATTTAGTGACCTAAAATGTATACAAGAATAAATGGATTACTTCAAGAAAAAGGAGTGATTGAAAATGACTGGAATTTTTAGAACTTAATATAATTTTAGATGGCTCCCTTGGTCATAAAAGACAAGTGGCCACGAGGGAGGAAGACATTCTGGAATCTTCCAAGCACGGTTGTCCACAAGATGTGAGCAGCAATGGAGCAGGATCCAAAATCATGCAAGTCAAGAACTCTGTACATTTCCTTTACCAGTTATGTTTGAGAAAACCCACGGAGGTAGTGGTGTGGTGGGATCAGAGGTGCATTTATTGACTGTTTCAGCAGAACTTCAACCTCCCTTTTCATTCCCAGGCATCCTTCTCTACCACAGTTGTCCTCTTTTCATTTTAAATTGCTGAAGCCAAGTATGTGTAACATACATCCTGGTGCTTGAAAAAACCCAACAGTTAAATAGCATACAGGCTGACCAGTAAGTGAGTCAATCAGGTTAGACGGAGTAGATAGACTCTTAAGATAGAAACTTTAGCATAAAATGAATCCTAACATAGAAAACATAGGCATCAATATGTTTAAATCATCAGTTAACACAACGGTCTTGATTATTGCACTGTGCTACCATTTTTATGTATGCATGCATAATGACAAAACTTTTGAAAATATCTCAATTTAGAAACATTTATACAAACAGGCTTAAATATTTGGAGCTCTAGAGAATTGCTTCTAGCCAGTGTAGTATGGATAGAACTATGCTATGAATAGTTCTATCCACTAATGAACTAATAATCTTTCCTGCTGTAAAATAGATTCCTGAATTACACAGAATTCTCATTTATTAGTGATATTTTCTCTATAAAAAAGCATCCAAAGAACTCACTTTGAATGTATCTTTGGAGTATAATATTGTTTTATTATCTTTGTAAATGAAACTTCTGAACTTTTGCAGGTGAAATTCCAAGTTGCACTGAGATAACTACAGCTATGTAATCATAGGAGCCCTTGAAAATAAATCCTACATTATGTATAGAGCTTGCCTTATCGCCTACAGTACGCTTCAAGAGGAGATAATAAATCTAATTGATTCTCCCATGTGTTATCTTAATGTCAAAATGTCCAACACAAAACTGTACAGCAATATTGAAATGACCACAACACAAAGTCAACAGGATGTCAAGAAAAAGAATAGAACAATATTCTTAATTCTGAAAAACTGTATTGATAATCAATTGAAATGCAGCCACCATTGAAGAACTGTCCAATTTTCAATTGCAGTATAAGTTGGGAAACAATTTGAAAATAATGGCTCATTCAAAGAATGGTGGGTTGCTGAGTGCTTTTTTTTCCAAAGCAGTCAATATGGATTTCATCTGAAGGACAAATAAGATTTGGCAGCCTTTGTGCTTTAAACATTATCTACAGCATGTGCCAAAGTGGTCCAGCTTCTATTAGCATGTGAAATCCTTTGTGTGTAACTTGTTGAAATTATTTGTCACTTAGCATTTACAAAAAGTGTGTATTAACATATCTACGGACATAGGTAGTTAATTTGTTTAGTTACCAAGTCACTTATGTTTTGCAGTGCAGATCAAATAGATTCCTGACAAACCTAGCAGATGGCTTTGTCTCCCAAAGGTAGAGATAAGAACTAGAGTACTAGACTTCATTCTCTCTAACGGAGATGAAATGATAGAAGAGGTCAAAGTTACAGGAAACTTGAGAGGGAGAGTGCCATGCAATATTGGAATTCAACATTATGCAAGCACAAATGTTAGGGGC
>JANHFO010003391.1:380910-391509 GCA_032468095.1 Pareas carinatus
TAACTGAAAACTCCACATATTGTAAGCTATAATTTTGTTTATTGTTGTCTAATAAAAACGTTTTCTATTAAAAAAAAGCAACCACTATTGTGTTTATATTATTGTTGAGATTTCCAAATGATTGAGAAATTCACTTATAAATTCTTCACAAGCATTCTGCCCATGGTTCCCTTTCTTCCATTTTCCCTCTCCCATTCTGTCTTAAAAGTTCAATTCATCAGAGTTGATACAAGATGCATGTTGAAAATGAAGGAACTGTGACGAGCCTTCATTACTGATAGAAATTGTTTGTTATATTAATCAGGACTAGCCATGTTTTATTCAGCAGGAGACAAAAGAAAATATACTCCATTCATTAGAATAGTGATGGGCAGGGAGCTATAAGGTGAAAAATAAAGACAGTAGTGACTTAAACATATTCTAGGAAATGTGCCTTGATGACCCTGATTGAGATCTGCTTCCTGCTATCTGATTAGCCTCCAGTCTAATTTTCCTTCTAAGTTGCTGACCTGCTGGTTAGGGTTGCCCCTATTTTCTTGGTTGTCCTTTGCCACCCTTTAATCTTATCTTACAGAGTTAGATAACTTATTTTACCTAACATTATTATCTAACTCCATACTAACTACTGTACATTTAAGCAATGTAATCAGTTTTGACCCAGTTCATGCATTGTTTGTTTGAATGTATGATCCAGCTTGTCTAAAGAACATCTGACTCTCCCTCCCATTTCTTCCTCATTGTCACTCAATAAACCACGATACTAAGCCACAAAATGAAGCATCATAATTATTCATTAAAAGAATGGGGAAGAGAATGGGTAAGGGTGCTCAGCCTTGAAAATAGCAACAGTCCAACCTCAATCAAAGTCTGGTCCAGATAATTATTGGAACAGGTACATGTGATGAATATGGTCACTCCCTCCTTTGCCAAACAGGTAGAATTGTGGCAGAAATATTTTCTTCTACTTGGTCCCAGAGAAAAGAAAAGCAATTGCTATCAAAGGAATAGCCTGTCAATGGCCATTTACAGACATTTGATTCAACAGAATTATTTTGATGGAATAACATCCTTTGTTTTTGTTCTCCTTTCATATCCAAAATATGTTCAGTTTCCAACACAAAATTGAAATATTACCAGAATTTACTTCTAATAAAGAAAAAATGTCCTTAAGATGCTCATGTTTAATGTTGAGTTCTTTTCTCTATCAGTTTATTCAATTACAAACCTGGATTCTGTTTGTTTCAGACTCCAATTGACTTTTGTGAATAATTTATGACAGCATTGTTCTCGTTCTACTTTTGTATTTTAAACACTTTTACTTTCCCTCTCCCTTTCTGATACTTTCTACACAATAGATTCGGGATCTCTCTAATGGCTAAAGATCATCCTGTTTTCATTTAATCTATTTGACATTTCAGCCAATATCGCAGCCTTTTATTTCTTTGATTTTTAACATTTGTCACAGCTTGGCGTGCAGCAAGCCATGTCATTTGTATGCTGCATCTTTCTTTTATGTCTTTAGCAGCTGTGGAATGTCAACTTTTTCATGGCTTACAGCCTGACATTGAGAGATCCTAATCACTCCAAAATTTCCCTGACCACGGGAAGAACCTCTGAGGCCCACAACTGAGTGAGCACATTGCATTTATTTCTGATTATTTCCCTTTCAAATAGAGGTGCCCACATTCTAAGCTCCACTCCCTTCTTACATATGTGTGGTATCATGAAATTCATACAAAAGTGGTAGAATTTATATAGTAATGGTATGATGCTGCTCTTTTATCCCCTTCCCC
This sequence comes from Pareas carinatus, assembly GCA_032468095.1. Lineage (NCBI taxonomy): Eukaryota > Metazoa > Chordata > Lepidosauria > Squamata > Pareidae > Pareas > Pareas carinatus. Next base: position 382,704 of record JANHFO010003391.1, read on the forward strand.
TTCAGACTTCTCTGCTTCAAACATTACTGCTAAGAAATATCTAAAGCATATGCTAGTCTGGTTTACATAATGAATACTTAAATTAAAAACAAGGAGATTGCTATATTATAGAGGAACAATTATCGAGGCTTACAGATGGTTAGTACACCCATCAAACTACTGTCAGGTCATGAAGACTGGGAAGAAAATGTCCAGCAGGCACCTTGCCAGCCTCATCAGGAAGGTATTGAACTAGAATAACCTCTTTTGTCAAAGGGTAGAAGAAAAACCAAGGGGCTCTGCTATTTTGGATCTAATTCTTATCATCAGGAAGGAACTGCCACAAGAAATGGAACCTTGGGAGAAAGTCATGAGCTATCTGTGCATGGCTTCAAGAGAAGTATGTGTGGGGGGAATAGATTTTTAAAATGAGATCTGTATGCCTGGTTTCAGAAGATTGGGTTTTGGTGAACTCAGAGGAAAGTAGGTCAGATCCAATAACTTGGGACCCTGGAAGAGAACTTTGTCTGAGAAGAATGGGAAATCCTGCAATACAAAATATTAAAAGGACAATCAAAGGCAACTTGTAACAGAAGGAAAAATACCAAAAGGGACTCACAAAGAACTTTCTAAATTATTGAAAAGAAAAAGGGCCACATGTGGGAAATGAAAGGAACACATGTGAAAAGAAACACATATATTTCTGGGGTGGTGGGTGATGGTGGTCACAGATTATAAATTGAATAGAAGCCAACAGTGTGATGTAGCTCCTAAAACAACAAACGTTCTTTGGGGTTGAACTGTATTAGGAAATCATAAGATCCAGAACATGGGAAGTAATTGTCCTGCTATATTCTCTCTTCATTAGACCCTACTTAGAATACTGTGTGCCATTCTGGACACACATTTTAAAAGGGACATTGACAAATACAATGATATCAGAGGACGACTACCAAATGCACAAGAATAGTTAAAGAAATGGGCAGGTTTAATCGGCAAAAACGATTAAGGAGAGGTATAATAATAGTCTTCTGCAGAAGAGGACTGCTTCAGGTGGGTTCCAGTTAGATATTACAAGGAATTACTGACGGCAAGAGCTGTTGATTGGTGGAATAGATTGCCTCATTAAGTAACATGTTTTTTTACACTGGAGGTCTTCAAACAAAGGCTGGACAGCAACCTGTATGAAATACTTTACTGTAGTATATGCTGAACCAAGCAGGGGGTTACTCTAGATCAGGGGTGAGGAATGCTGGCCCTTTTATGACTTGTGTATGTCAACTCCTAGAATTCCTAAGAGTTGAAGTTCATAAAGGGGCCATCACTCCCCACCTCTGTTCTAGATAATCTTTTGTTTATCATTCCTTCCTTTTAATTCAATTAGTTTATGCCTGGTACTTTTGAACAGAAAATATATAGGTATAAAGGTATCTGTAGTGAGAAATTGATTGATATTTGCATTCTAATCATAGTCATACTTTACATAATTTCCAGAGCCCCTAACAACTAAAATAATCAATGAAAATAACCAATGAATACATTAAGACAGCATAACAACAGCAGAGCAGCAGTTAAAATTTTATTCCTCCAGTTCCATTAACAAATACCTCAAGAAGAAATATGCTTAACACCTAGGAGTGTTCACAGAAAGGGAGGTGCATCAAAAATCAAGAAGGAACTCAAAATGGAATCTCAATCTGTGGTTGACTTTTTTTATCCTTCTGCATGAGAAACACTCCCATCAGCATCAAAAAAATAGTACTAGTCTGCCTATCCAAATTTGACACACTCCCGTTCTATTCTCTACAAGCTCCATATTCTACCCAGCAGAGTACTTTGACTGGAAACATGAGGGAAAGAAAAAATAGGGTAGTGGGGAAAAAACATTTCCCCCCTTCCCCGGTGACACTGAGGTCTTGTCTTGGCCATGCTGATTAGACATGACAATGCTCGACACATCTGAAGTCAATTATATCACGCATCGTTTAAAAAAGACACTGTGCTATCATGTTCCAGGAGCAGTCTTTGTAATATATCATACTATCCCGTTCAAATGAAATAAGTATATTAGAGCAGAGTTCCCCAACCTTTTCAGCTTTGCAGACCGAGTGGAGGGGTAGAGGGGATAGTTCTGTGCGAGTGGCAGGACAGCGCATGCACAGCTCCACTTGCGCAAGTGCAGTGGCCATGCATGCTCACTGCTTATGCCAATAGAGTGTGCACACTTGCCTGCTGCTCATGTAAGTGGGGATGTGTACACACACATACTTGCCTGTCACTTCCACGGCCCAATAGCAGGTCATGGCCTGGGGGTTGGGGACCTCTGTATGAAAGAATATGGGGTAGCTACTTAAAAAGCATATTGTATTCCAGAGCTGATGTAGTAAATGACGAGTGATTACACAAATGCATCATAGCTTCATCAACAGGAGTTGGCATGCCAGAAGTCAAAGACTTTGATGCCACAAAAAAGACAACTTTGGTGTTGTTGTTGTTGCAGATCTAATGTGGACACAGCAGGACTAAATGTTGGAGATCTGAGAAAAGAAATGGGAATAAGCATATCGCCACATTGCTCACATGATCCTCTAATAACCTGAGGGTAGAATGCCTGGAAATGTATATAGGTCTATGCATTCTACAGATGTAAGTCTAGGTAGTCCTGAACTTACAATCACAACTGAGTCCAACATTTTTGTTGCTAAGTGAGACATTTGTTAAGTGAACTTGGCCCCATTTTATGAACTTCCTTGCCACGTTGTTAAGCGAATCACTGCAATTAAGTTAGCAATATGGTTGTTAAGTGAATCTGGCTTCTGTGAGACGTAAAAACCCAAATTGTTCTCACAATGCAAAGACAAGTCTGGTTTGCAATTTCAAAGGTTTTATTTTAAAAAAAGAAAAGAGAAGCTTTTGGCCAAGAGTGACTCCCCCTGTCTTGTCTCAATTTTGGGTTGAGAACAGGAAGACAGTGCCCCTCCAACATCAGGCAAGACATTTATACATTTTACAATACAAGTTATGCCCCCTAAAGATCACCCCACCCCCCCTGCTCACTTTAGTAATTTCTTGAGTCATATTGCAGGCTATGAGATCGAGGTGACCTTTTCCTTCCCTCCTAATAGTTGCCTTTATTTTGTTCTTGGAAGTCCATGGCTCCATCCTGGCAAATGTCCCTATCTCACCGCCTTGTGGCCATGCTCAAGGAGGGTGGGGAGTTAGGTTCCTGTGTGCTAGGAAAATATTTCAGCATGTCATTGTGAACTGTTTCTACAGTAAATTTCTATCAGCAGAGGCCTGGTGAGGCCTACAGGATTTTAACAATACAAAGTTATACATTATTAAGTTATATATGCATATAAAAGAGTAACTTTTATTCACTTCTCTCATTTCCCTGTTGACTTTGTTTGTCTGAAGGTCACAAAAGGTGATCACATGACCGTGGGACACTGCCACCATCACGAGTATGTTACCGAGTGTCTGAATTTTGATCACTTGATCATGGGGATGCTGCAACATAAGTGTGAAAAACAGTCATACGTCCGTTTTTTTCAATGCCCTTGTAACTTCAGTCTCTAAATGAATGAAATGTTAGATTTCCGCAATTGGCATTGGCATAAGATACAAAGAAAATAAAATGAAAAGCCAACACATATTTCATAAAATTTAAACCCAGGCAAGAGAAAAAATAGATTTGTGATCCAAGGGGAAAAAATAATCAGTGAACTTTGTCTATATATATATATACAAACTTAAAGAACAATTAAATAGGGACAAAGTTCACTGATTATATATATCTTAGTTCTGGAAATATAGCTTCATTTTCACATGTGGCACATTTATTTTCATAAGTCACTTGCAACCTTGGTGCAACCCCCAAGAACACCAGTGATGGAAGCTTTACCACCACGGGTCTTGCTCCCATTAAGATCCCAATAGATGATGGATTTTTAATATGCAAAGGCATTTTTCATATATTGGAATACAATTAAGAAAGGGAAAGCTTTGCAAATCTGGAGTTCCCTTGCATTCACCTCATGATAGTCAAGGACAATTCCAAGCCTCTTGGGAGATATTAAAGCTCCATTTCCTGAGATAGCCAAAGAGAATAGAAATACAAATCTGTGTCTTTGCATATGGATTCTACACATTTTCCCTCTTCCAATTATAAAGAAAATGTTAGAAGACTTTGTTAATGCCCAATTGAGTTTTAAAATATTGCTGAAATTAAACTCTACTTGGCCATGAAATGCACTTGCTGCTCTGGCAAATCTGCCTGCCTATATTTTATACGGTGCTCCACAGTTCCAGTTAACTTTAAGATGTATCTTGTCTAGAGATTGTTTAGAGCAGAAATTTGCTTGACTTCAGCTTTTACTCCAAAAAGAGCTCCCCCATCAAAAACAATTAAGTTATAGGTATGAAACTCTGGAGGAGGGAAAGCTTCCTCCCCCCTCTCATCTTGGTGCTATGATATTTATTTATTTATTTATTTTGGGTGCCTTTGAGTCTATGTTGACCCCTGTAAATTGCTTGCACTAGTTTCTGCAGATTTTTGGGGTGAAGTTTTCAGAAGTGGCTTGCCATTACTTACTCCTTTGCATCTCAATTCTGTTGCTTAGGTTGACCCAGCCCAATGAGGCTTCATAGTAGTGTTTCATTGATGCTGGTCTTTGATTATTTTTGATAGGAAAGCCTTGCATAGAATTGAAATTTACTTTTCACCACACATTTGGATTCAGTGTAGCATGACATTACTACAGCATTCATGTTGGGAGCACTGAAGCACTTCCAGGTTGAAGGGACATCACCATTGTCCAATTGCCCAATTGTAGGCTCTTGCCATATCCCCATTAAGTTGTCCCCAAAGTAGTACTCATCTATCGACTCGTGGCCATGCACTTTCAAACTGCTGTGTTGGCAGGAATTGGAGTGACTGACAGGAGTTCACCTCGCCATGTGGCAGCAATGTGATCTTGAATGTGAGCCTGCCAATCATCAACCAAACTTCCTAACCACATGAGCCATCACACTCATCAGCATGAGGATGATGAGATAGGAAAAGCTTTTCACTTGCATAGATTCAATCAGTTCCATTTTCATGGAGCTGCAATTTATTTTGTATTTAATTAAAGGAGAAAATATAATATCAGAATATTCTCAACTACTGCTAAGGTTTACACATATAGAAAGCATTTACATGTATTGTACCAACTTTCCTAATTTCTTCTATATATTTTAGATTTAAACTAGCCAGAATTCGGACTTGATCACAACGTAGAGAAATTGGAATGGGTTCAAAGAACTGCAGCATAGATTATTAGACTTATGGCAAACCAACTAGGGAAAGTTTGAAAGAATTGGCATTCAGCCTGAGCTAGAGAAAGAGGTGGTCAGCTGGCCTGATGAATGATATGATGACATTCTTTAAATAATAAAATGCTGATTTACTTTTTTCTCTGCTGTCCTTGACTGCATGACTAGATCTTAAGGTGTTTAGGTTTGCTGGCTGGAAGAGCAGTCAACCCCCTAATTAACAGCTAAAAGCTACACACAACTAGCAACCAAATAACTACAATGCATACAATACACATATTCTGGAGAGAGAAAAGTTCCCTTATGATGGGCTCTAGCATGAACCCAAAAGCTTGGAAAAATAAACCTTTGGTTCCAGTGACCGACTCATATTAGATCCTGGAAGAGCAGTCTGTTGATGGAATTTATCACCTAAATATGTAATCGTATTTTTCCTGCTGGAAGCTTTCAAATAAAAGTTGAACAACCATTTTTAGAGAAAGGTTTTAGCTCTGGCTCTGCTGAATCAAGCTTGACAAATGTAATTCAAACCATGTGCTTTTCCATGGAGAAACCATATATTTGTGGTTTTGGTGCCCTTTGTGGAAAAACATCGTAAAGCTAATTGCTTCAGCAAATTCTATTTCTGACATAGCCTCATTAAAGGACCTCAAAAAACTGATGTAATTATGCATAATTATGAAAACTTATAAAAATAGTCATATATGCTGGGGGAAATCCTATATCATTTTAGCATTTTTATCATACAGAGTAAAATTAAAAAGCTGTTACAAATTATTCTTGCATTTAGGTTGAATTAAACTTTTTTGGATTTAACTGTAAATATCAGAGAAGATCCAGCTAAATAGTAACCTTTGTCTAAATTTTTAGCAATCTTACTTTTTTCCTTTTCTTCCTTTGCTTTTTTCTTGAAATATTATGTGTCTAATATATTGTTTATAAAGTGAACACATTGCCCCTTCTGAGATAAACTATTACTAAACCAGAAAAATACAATGAAATCAGTGCTCATCATCACATTAAAATCCTTATCATACAAGCCAATTTCTACTTCTCATTGACGGCAGAGTTAGGAAGATTAAAACCACACATCCTTGGACATCCTGAACCAGTTACTGTCATTGGAGGAAAGCTAGCTGGTATCCAAAATACTGTTAATATTGGTTAACAACTGTTTACAATTTCATCAGTGCTTATAGTTTGGAATAAGAGTTGAAACACACAACTATCGTCACATACTCTTGTAAACAAGTAACAGAAGTATAATAACGTATCTGAAGCAATTTGGTAGGATCTAAACTATGATGATAAAATGAAGGCAAAGAAATAAAATACTGTTGACTTCATAGTCATGGACTGGATCCAAATATAGGCTCTGATATATATTTGCTCAGATTCAGCCCAAATTTTTTATTTTCAGTCACTGTAATAGAGATTTATTGCTTTAATTTATAGACCTCTCATTGTAATTAGGTTAAGTTCTATTATATGTTAACAGTAACTATCTCATGAGTGCCAGCAGCTCCAGTACAACTACTAACCATTTCAGGGCTCATCCTGTCACTGCTTGTTTCTAGGACTGGATGTTAAAGCGCAAACCTTACAATTACAAATGTGTAGATAAATTGAAGAAAACAGGAGATCAAATTGAGGCTTAATGTCCTACTGTATTTATATTTATATCTCATTTATATCTCATTTCTTCATAATACCTTAAGGTTGTTCATAAAAGCATTAAAATCATCATCAGGAGGAAAGAGATTGAAAAACCTATCAACATTAGTGAGCCAGTGAAATTAAAAAAATATTGTTTGTTTATTTTAAAAGAACTGAACGGTCACTCATCTTAAGCAACTCTGGGTTGCTCACAACAGCAATAAATTAACACTTGACACATTTAAAACAATGTTCAGAGAATATTTTTAACTCCCCTCCATCATACAGCACTGATAAAGACAGAAAGACAGATTTCTCTTGAAAGGTTGAAGTAAGTTGTCAGCTTGAATATGTCTAAGTTTCAAGATATACCACTACTTAAGGGCCCCTCTTTTATGGCTCTCTTGCTACCTTGGAATAGAAGTGTCCCATAAATTATTACCCAAAGAACTGGCTCATAAGAGAAAGTTATGAATTGGTCTTCTGCAGCTGAAGCATCATATAGCAATAGCACATAGACTTATATACTGCTCCATAGAGCTTTATTTATTTATTATTTAGACTTATATACTGCTTAACAGTGCTTTACAGCACTCTCAAAGCAGTTTACACAGTCAGCATATTGCCCCCAACAATCTGGGTCCACATTTTACTGACCATAGAAGGATGGGTCAGCCTTGAGTCAGTCAACATCAAACTTCTGATTTGAACTGCAGAGTTAGACTGCAATACTTCATTGTAACCACTGTGACACCACAGCTCCTTTTAGGTATTCTGTATCTTGAAGTGAGCATCCAAAGGAATTGATACTATTATATTTATAATATATTATGGTTGTACCCTTCCATTCTGCAGCTTCCATATATTTTCAAAGCCAGATTTACATACCAAGCTCTGCACAGTTCTGGTACCACACCTGAACTTGACTATTGTACAGTTGGAAAAGCTGCAGAAAATTGAAGGGGAGGGGTAGACAGAGAAAAAAAAGAGGCAACACAATGTTACAGAAACTAAATCGACTCCTTATGAGAAATGACTAGAGAAGTTAAGGGTTTTTACGGAGGTCTGGGGCAAAGGTGGGTAAAAGGCAACAAGATAAGGTGTGCAAAAGCATACATACAGTATATAGAAGTCACCTGTTAAGATTAAGGATATGAGATTCAAGATTGATGAAAAGAAGTAGTTTTTTAACACAACATATAGCTGTTTTCTTTTTTCTTTTCTTTTCTTCTTTTTACAATCCTTTAATCCCTTTATTCAGGGTTGAGTCAGGGTGACTGAATGGAGCTGAGCATTTACTTGCCGGATGTCCTTCCTGATGCCTACACAGAGTTTGCAGCAGATATTTTCTCTTTGCACCTTGAGAGAGAAACATTTGCCACTGCCTAGGATTGAACTCTCAACCCTCTGAGTGGGAGGTGAGCATCTTCATCTCTAGGCCACCTTAGCACTTTTAACACAACATATAATTAAACTGTTGAATTCATAGCTAGACTGTAAGAGGGAACTGGATAAAATAGATGATTCGGCTTTTAATGGCTATTCATCTTGATGGCACTTTACTATCTTTGAAATTACAAGGTAGGTTGCTATCAGTATCTTTTCCATGTCTGTGAGCTTTTTAAAATCACATTGGGCTGGCTATGGGACTGTATGAGCTCATCCAGCATGGCTTGTCTTATGTTTCATGTGCCTTTTTTTTTAAAAAAAGTTTATTATTACAAAAACAAACACACAAAACATAAAGCACCATAATTCAATATTCTAACCAGCATCCATGTCAGAGCACCCCTGGCTTGTAACCAGTGTTGGCTACAAACAGGTTCCTTAGGTACAAGGATGGTGCGCAGGACAG
>JANHFO010003391.1:409748-430183 GCA_032468095.1 Pareas carinatus
TGAACTTACTGGCAGCCGACTGTTAACAGAAGTAGAATGCAGTACTGCACTCTAACCACTGCGCCACTACAGCTCTTGTGTTAGAATTAGGAGAAGATGCTTAGGAGATATTTGCCCTTTCTTGCATGAGTGTGGAAAATATCTATGTACAGGTAGATTTCCTTAATGAAATATAAAATATTAATGCTTTTGAAACTTTGTGTATTTCTTAATCTGGAAACTTATATTGTGCCTTCTTTTTCTCAGCACAATATGCATGAATTTTACTAATATGTACATACAAATTATGTACTAGATTTATAAGGCTACCCAATTCAAATAATGTGACTGTGAGCAGCATATAACAGAAAGCAAACATTGAATCAAAAATTGCTCCCAAATAACACAATACAGATTGCATAAATAAAAAATACAAAAAATAAAATGGAATCAAATGGAATAATAAAAGCAATCAAAATGTCAAAACTCAACTATTCCTTGTAAAGTCTGAAAGTCTCTTTAATCAAAATTGAAAAGCTACAAAAGGTAACAAGAGTTTAGAGTGTTATCATTCCACATCTTTGTGTATTTATGTTCTAATCCAAATCCCAGACATCTGTATTTCTTTAAAAAAAAATTGCCATGGCTGGGATTTGGACTGGATACACAGTTTTATCAAATGGTGTCAGAAAACTGCATGATCTTGGTTCTACAGGATTCCCTCACCCACATGCAGAGTGCAATAAGAAGAAAGGAGAATTGAATGAGACAGGAAAGGTGTGTGTGTGGAAATGGGGGACGAAACTAGTATTGCATCAAGTACTAGCCTCAGGATCTGTGACAACAGAAATAAGATGAAATGCAGCCCTAGATGAGCAGACAACATGTCACCTCCACAAAGTGCCTTTTCATCCTCATCCATGCTCCCTAAGCAACAGTTTGTCCCCTTCAGACACAATCTTGAGAGACACAGGATGAATTCTTCCTTTTTTAAAAGTGTCACATAAAGTAGCTTACCAGTTGAGTTGGGGAAAAAAATAATATTTTCTGATATCTGTTGTCACATTTTATTACATTTAGGATTCTATTATTTTATTTATTTAGAAGTCTAAAAGTATCATTTTAAGAGGTAATGCCACAGGTACAATGTTAAACTAATGGCATTTTGTTTGCAGTAAAGCTTTAGAGTGTTCTTCATAAGAGGCTGCAAAGGTTTTGTTATTTTTTTAAAGTATCCTAAACAATATTTTTGAACATTTCTCAACCATTATTTTTTTAAAACCATCCAGTTCTAAAATTCAGCGATTAAACTGAATGGAAACCTTATAATAGAATTAGACCTAACTGTCGAAAAGTGAGTTATACTTGAAATCACTGTAAATTAAGAGGAGAAATAAGAGCCGTTTTGTCTTTAGAAGTATATCTGTGGAACTATAGTCATTGTACTAGATTTGTAACTTTCCCTGTAGTAAGTCAGCATGGTATACCTATCATTCTCTTCCATTCCCACCCCCTATAGAAGAAACTGTGGGGTTGGCTGAAAGAATTAGAATTAGAATTAGAGAATTTTATTTATACCTCACCCTTCTCCTAAAGGACTCAGGGCTGCTTACAGGCAACATAAAAAACACAATACAACATAGACAATAAAAACATATTAAAATCATTAAATGGAGCCTGATTAAAAGGGGAAACGATAAAATAATTTTCAGCTAATAATAAAATTAATAAAATCTATTAAAATAAATCAACCCGAATTAATGCAGGAGGACCAGGGCTATGAAAAGCCAGCCTGCTGGAACAAATGGGTCTTCAGGAGGCGGCGGAAGGTCCGAAGGTCGGAGATCATTCGTATAGCAGGGGGGAGATTGTTCCAGAGGATGGGTGCAACCACAGAGAAGGCTCTTCCCCTGGGGGTTGCCAGCCAACATTGTTTGACCAGCGTCACCCTGAGGAGGTCCACTCTGTGGGAGCGAGCGAGTCAGCAGGAGATTTCATTGCTAAGGGTGGATTTGAACAAAGTTTCTTCAGCTTGAATCCAACCAGTGACAAGATGGCCATGACGCCATGATCCAAGCCCCATCCTTTGGTATGTGTGTAAACTTCATGGCGTACTAGCAGCTATTAGTTCCACCATTATTCAGTGAAGATTCAATGAAGCTTTTCTTCCAAAAGAAAGGTCTACTTTTAATCAAGGAAGAATACTATTACTCATACACTAGAGTCCTGTAACAAGCAAATGTTCTTTTTATTCAAAATACAATCTGGCAGATTTTGGTCATTCAGAAATAAAATAAAGTCTTGGGGAGAATGGTCTTAATCTCATCACTGCTGCTCTCACTAATTTTTTTAAAGAATTTCATGAGAATTGTGATCTTGATTCCATCAGTAAACTTTTCTATACAATTTCAAAAAGCTCGAGTAAATCACATTTTGGTTATGGCAGCATCTAGACACAAGCTGAAGGAATGCATTGACTAACGGTGTTGTTGTGGAGAAGGATAATGGGATTTGTTGACAAAGAGTTGCAAATTGTGTGGTGAAAAAGAGGCCAAGAGGTTAAACTAGAGAAGTGATCAGAGGGTGGTGTCTAGAAAGCAGAAACAAAAATATGTAGGGATAAAGTAGGCCTGAGAGCAAAGGTGGATTATGATGAACTGGAGAAGTGTGTTTCATAAAAAATAATGCTTTGGCCAATATGTTTCTTTCTTTAGTAGATTGTGCAGTGAAGTAAAGGCAGGAACGATTTGTTGATTTGAGTTTGAGAAATAACCACATAGTCAAATCTGTTTGGCTGCCCGTTGTCCATCAGAAAGTCTATACATGACCAAATTCTAATTTGGCTTTATGGCATAATCTATGCATTCAAATCTGCTTGTGACATCAAATTTGTGACATTATCTGTGTCATCTATCACCTGTATTGATCTAGAGTTCCACAAGAAAAATCTTTCATTTTAAAAAAACTGATATCAAAGCTGGATAGAGAGACGGAAAAAGAGAGACAGAAAAGACCTATTTACAATAACCTATTAAAGTGTTACTATTCCAGGGATAGTATTATTAGTTTATCAGTAACATTGGTCACTTGAATTTGACTCTTCCAGAGACTTTGAGGATGAACATTTGTAGGAGAATATAAATTTGTAAACAATGTAAAACTTTGCAAATCTTGTAGATGATCTTGTGAAAATGCTGATTACCTGAAACCATGAAGTTGCTACTGGCAAAAACTTGGCAAAATGTAATAGGATAACAATAACAATAGCACTTAGACTTATATATCACCCACAGTGCTTTACAGCACTCTCTGAGTGGTTCTACAATGTCAGCAAATTGCCCCCAACAATACAGGTCCGTATTTTACTGACCTCAGAAGGATGGAAGCTGAGTCAATCTTGAGCCCATCAGGATTAAAAACCAGGCTATGGTTAGAGTTAGTCCACTCTACTACACTGTAATACTCTGCCACTAGGCTCTTATCTTGAGATATTTTCTGTAGATTCAAATGTTCCTTCTGATTAAAACATCTGTTTCATAGAAATGATGCCTTCTCTCCCACTGCACCTCCTCCACCCTGCTGCAGTCTTCTTTACCACACTTATACACAGTACTTTACAGAAAAAACAAACCACTCTGTGGGGTCATTCTTCATACAATTACTTTCTTGCTACACCTTAGAACTTCAAGTATGTCTGTATACTATTGGATCATATCTTGCTAGATAGTAAATGCATGTATAATCCAGCAAAATTTAGATGGACTGGATAATAGATTGTTATGAGATAGTAAGGAGTTGGAGCCAAGAAAAACACAGATATGAAAGCCAGGGATCCCTTATTATTTAGACAAAGTTTCTGTTAAAATAAAAAGTTATTTTTATCTGAAGAGAGCTCAGTGACTAACCTGTATTAAGTAGGGTCAATTGAGAGACCCAGAATATTTCATCCTATAGGCTGATGATAAAACTGCTGCTCTTTCTTGCATCACACTTGGACATACATCCAAAATATCCTGTAGGTTTTACATTTTATAATATCTCTTGGTTGTGAGAATAATTTAATTCCATTTTAGGGAATTAAATAAGATTTAGCATACCTAATCTGTTTCACTGATTTGAAGGGACAAGGCAGAAAATGATTAATCTTGGTTGACTTTTCTCATGTATTTTGCTTCCAACTAAAACTTTGTAACCTGTGGGGTGTCCTTCAGAGTTTAACCTATCAATGAACTGTCTAAGCAAAGAGAACTGTCTTAATTACAGTACAGAATTAAGATAATACTTGCCTGGCTCTTGTTCAGTGCATAGCTTTACGAGTTGAATATGTGACCTCCAACGTGCCCTATTCCAGTAGAGATTTTATCTCACAATCAGCTGAGATTGAAAGTTTACCAATATTTAAAGAATACCAAAGAGCACTCAGTTCTATGTGTTTGTCCCCTGTACCTATCCAATTAGGAAAATAATCCATTACAGAAAATCTTGATTAAAAAGTTGACTTATCCTCTAGTTTGATTAAAATCCAACATCACAGTGAATCAATTCTCTGGTCTTTTCTATGAAACCTTTCTTAAATGCAGACAGAAGACCAATTGGATGGCTCATCCTTATTTTATTCACCTTTCAGTGCCCTCTGATTCTAGCATCCAGTGAAAGAAATAGCCATTATTTCTCTGCCTTTTCCCCATTCCTTTTCACCAGCATGCTTGTCTATTGTGATCTTGGTGCTTATTTTCTAGGATGCTATCCTTTTAAAGTAAGCTTTCAGCCCCCTACACCATAAGTCATCTGATATAAGCAAATGGAAGTTTATTGGTTATCAGAGCAATTAGAGGTGGGGTGGGAGAGGAATTTACATAACTTTTGAAACTTATTCCATAATTGTACAGCAGATCTTTGAAAGACATGTTACGATGACAGGGGGAGAAAGTTATTTTAGAAACTAGAGTAACAATTTGATGCCCAACATGGTGACTTGACTTCTCTGACGTTAGAGCCAAGAAATTGTAAAGCTGGGAAGAAACTTGAAGAATGGTGAAGAGTATGAACTCATTGGTGATCATCTGGTCAAAGAAGGGAGGCTGGTAGGATCAAATGGTGGGGGAATTGAAGAATGTCATTAATGGGTTGCTTCACTCAGAAAAAAACAATTTTTCTCCCAGTTTGTAGGCTATATCCTGAGTTAATATGCAAATCTGAGGATAACAATACCACCATAACCATTGTTTCCAAACAACTCAGTGCCCATGTGAAGTGAAATGTGTTGGTGCATCATTGGCCAAATGAAAGATTTTGATGTTGCTTGTTTAAAAAGTGAGATAAATTAATTTTGGGATTCACTTAATTGCAATCTTTGACCTGGTTCCTTTTTCTAAAGTAAAAGACAAATTGTGAGCAGTTTATGAGCAATAAAATCTCACACCGCTGCACTGGAAGTGTAACCTGAAGACAGTTCATTACACCTGCAGTGCTTCCTTCCTTTCCAATCACTGAGAGTGTGTGAACATTTCTCTGTTTACAAACATGCTGCTCAATGTCAGTCAGACTCAATAACATGCAAAGGGCTGTTCTAAGAGTACAAAATCTTGTCAATCTAATTGACATCTAATTATTCTCAATTCAATTTAATTGTTATTTGGCAACCTTAATTTTCTAATGCACATGAGCAGATCTGCATTTGGTATTTAGACTGTAAACATTTGGAAATAATAGAGCAGAGGTCTCCAACCTTGGTCCCTTTAAGGTTTGCGGACTTTGACTCTCAGAATTCCTCAGCCAGATTCTGGGTGTCAAAGTCTGCAAACCTTAAAGGGATCAAGGTTGAAGATCTCTGTAATAGAGGGCATTTTGGATCTTGCAGTATAGCTGGTTCTTGTTTAGAGATGTTCATTCCATCTTCCAGAATATTCTATTACGTTCTCCTTCCTCAGGTTTTCCATTTGACACTCTTATTTTCTGCTAGTAGCACTCTGTGGTCCTCCAAATGCCATGACAATTTGGGAGTTTGTTTTTAAGTGTATTTGCTCTGTAAGGGAAATTTTCTTCCTGAAAAAAATAATTAGCTGGACAAACTTTGTTGTCTGTCTTCCACTCACTCTCTCATGTATATATTGTACCTTTTGTCTAACTATAAGAAAATTAAAGTGCATACATATAAGAACAGTCAGAGCCAGAGTTATTTTTACAATGTAATATTTGGGGAAAATAAATTTAGGCAAACCCTATAATTCTTTTTGATACTGTCCTTTTTTCATGAAAACATTCAAAGCAAGAGTGGCAAAAAAATACAATTGAAAGATAGGAGAAAGGTTGGGAATAGATGTCTTCCAACATTTGGCTATCACCCCAAATCATCTTTTGTGTAATTAAACAACAATGACAAAAAGCCACTGATTGTGGATGAAGAAAAGCAAAGCAGACAAAAGGAAAGGCACAGGGAAAATGTCAGCTGCAAAGCTCTCATTTTGGAAACCTACAATGTAGTGATTGATAGGCCTACTATTTTTCAAGCTCTGTCACAGCTGAAGTATAAAGCTGTCAGTGCACATGATAATGATGGATGTGCTAAAACATGCAAATAGCATGAAAAATCATTTCTCACATAATTTTGGAAGATGAGAAGAGTTCTGAACTGGGGGGAGAAGGGGGAGAGAGGTCATGCTTAACAGTCAGCCAAGTGGAATAGGAAGCTGCCTGGCTGCCTCAGGCACCCTTAATTGCTAGGCAAGTTAAACAATGAATTATATGGGCATTCTGCAAATTTTCCCACAGAAGTGTTACTATGGCCCACTTGGGAATGGGAAGAGATATTGATGGGTTTTGGGAGGAGGGGGTTCTTAGTTTACAAAGCAAGTGGAGCAGGATCTCTATTCTAGCAAGCCCTCGAAAAAACCCCAAAGGATCACAACCAGGATCTTTTGGTAAATGACATTGTTTTAAAATGTTCAACACGTTTCAGAGGGTACATTTATATTTTTATTATTGGTAATTGGCTAGCTTTATTAATCCAGCATCCAGTAAAATCCAATGGAAATATTAATATCACTGTGAACATTATCCTCAGACAGATATCACTCTTGTCACCTACCATTTAGATCTTGTTAATTCCCTGAATCAGACAATAAGCAGCTATAGATGCACTTGGTGTATCCTATGTTCCTGTTACTTTTTTCATGTCTCTGTTTCTGTTTACTTCAGGGATTTAACTTTTGGTTTCTCTTATTCTCTAAGTCTAACACTTAGACTTATTTTATTTATTTTATTTATTTATTATAGACAAACATATAGAACATCAACAATAGTAAACAGTAAAAAAATAAAAACATATATAAAAATATAAGTGAGAGCAAGTAAATGGGGACAGTAGGACAAGGACGGTAGGCACGTTAGTGCACTTATGCACTATGTACCGCTTCACAGTGCTTCACAGCCCTCTCTAAGTGGTTTACAGAGTCAGCATATTACCCCCAACAGTGTGAGTCCTCATTTTACCCACCTTGAATGGTTGAGTCAACCTTGAGCTCGTGAGGATTGAACTGACCAATTGCTGGCAGCTGACAGTCAGCAGAATTAGCCTGCAGTACTGCATTCTAACCGCTGCACCATATTTCTATGAACATCTTAATGAATGAATCATATAATTCTGGCACTCTTCTAACTGCTGGCTTCTAGTTCTTTAAACTTCTTCCTTTCCCAAAAGATTGTGATAAGCAACTGATGATTGGTCATAGATCTATGATGAAACACACATTGACCAATTAGCAATCACCTCTTAAAATGCATTTTAGATAGTTAGGAGAGCTGGGAAAAGTTAGTGAGTAGCACTGGTCATGATGGGCAGTCTGAACATGTAAATAAGGTAGCATTGTGGAGTCAACTAATCCCAAATTTGGACTTCATTCAAAATATTGTGCCCATTAAGCCAACCTGGTACATGCTCCATTAAAAAAATACAATTTGATTCTTGAGAGTTTTCTAATGGAAGTCTAGAGAATGAACTTGCAGAAGTTGTCTTCCTGTTTAAGAAAGAAAGAATTGGTGGAGTGCATAAATAAGGTTGTACTTAGAGTGACTGAATAAAACAAAGTTTTTTAGCCTTAATGAGTCAGTTGAAATCTATCAACAATCTTCTGAAGAATTTAGATTTCCTAAAAATTTCCAATGATGGCAATGACTTTTGGTGTAATTATATTTCCTAAGAACCTGCCTAATTTAGTTAGGAAGAAATGCTCAAAATTCTTGATGCACATAGAAACAAGTAAAATAGGACTACAAGAACTATGCTGCAATATCCAGACAACATTAGATGATAGTAAAAACGTTAGACTGTTTAATATTTTTTTCCTCTCATCTAGAAATTATTTAAATTTTTTCAGCCCAGATTTGATAGCCTTAGGTAAAGGTAATGCCTTCTTGCTTAAGGGGCTTAAAAAGGCCACTAGGTAGATGTTTCACATAACATGTAACCTAAGTAACATATCACCTATAAAATTGGCCCTATTTGTAGACCTGCAAAAATTCTTTTTAAACATGTTAAAGGCTCTCTGTTAACAAAATACTGATTCTGTTCTTGTTCTACCACTTCCAGGTCTTTGACTGATATAACTTCTAATAATTGATTAAATATATATGTACGGTAAGTCTCTCAATGATTAGATGACTGCATTTGATTTCTCCACAGCTGATGACATTCCACAAAGTATGCTAACTTTCGCTATTGAAAAAGATTTCATTCATCTGTGGCAGCTTAATCAAATCTTCTCATCATCTCTCACAGTTGAAGTCAATGAAAGGTAATCATGCATATCTGACTAAGTCTTTTAAGGAGAGCCAATCAAAACCTATAGTGAAGTACGTTTCTTTAAAGGATACAGACACATATCAAAATATATACTCATTCCTACATACACATAAACATGATAGTTTAAATGTCCTCTTAATTTTAGCCAAGATCAAGTGTCATACAACTCCCATCATTCTCAGCTATCATGACCATTGGCTATACTCCCTGAGGATGAAGGGAATGTTAGCTAGGAATTATTCAATTTGGCGTCACTAGCTGATTAAAATGGTTGTGGGTCAGGACAGTAAATTTCAATTCATCTTAGAAGTTGACTTTAAAAAATTATGCCTACTCCTTAGAGCAAAATAGATTACTAGATAGATTAAATTTCATAACTTATTTCTTCAACAAAGAGTAGACTATATCCCTCAGAGGTAATTGTTCAGAGGCATATCTCCCACCTCTTCCTTTCTATAAAAATGAATTCATACAATTTATGTGCAGTTCCTAGCTTTCAGATTGTCCTTACGCTAGCAACACTACTACTATTATACAAACTTGTTTACTTAGACAAATCTAATTTACCACTTGATAATGTGTGCTGTTTTTATTTGCAATATTATATTAAAGTAGAAATAGAATTATGTTCCCCCCCTTCCCATTATGTTGTCTAAACTCAATTCATATCCTATTGGCAAGGGATTACATTTATTAATTTCTCTTTTAGTTTATAACCAGTTGGCTAACTTGACCTTTACCTAAACAAGTCTATAATTGCAATTATGTTTATATAATTTATAACACAACAACAGCAAAAATACTTTGCTTTAAAAATGCTACCAGACATGTACTTCTTGTGGCTATTAAATGGATTATTCATCTTGCAAAAAAATATATTCTTATTCATGTCAACATTTTAACATCAACTGTAATATTCTCAGTTGACACATTAAAATGTATCAATTAATCTCAATAGGAAAGCATAAAGTCTTACCCACCTATTCTCTGAAGTTTGGCTACTGCTACTGTGTACAATAAAAATTGTATATTCATGAACTCCATTTGTTTTATGTCCTCGTCTCTCTCAACATCTCCCAAGTAGCATATGCTTTGCTCTGTGGAGAATACAATCAAATTTGCCTGTCTTGTCATATTGTCATCAAAGTGATAGTATCACAATTAAATTAACATTTTCTATAGAAGTGAAAGGAAGGGGAAGAAAGAGGGATGAAAAAGCCCAATTTTAATGATTTACTGAGACCCCTCTCCTTCTCTTTCCTCATATTTTTATTTGCAATTCCCTTAAATAGAGGGGCATCAAAACTAACTAGCAACTTAATTTGAAAAGTGCCAGTATTGAACTACAGTGATTTCTGTTGATATCAGCTAGGTCATATTTTAGTTATCTAAGAGACATTGTTACTGAAAGACTTCTTAAGATTTGAGATTGGATTATTCTTTCGGAATAAGGATACTTTGGAAGCTCTTGTGATTTCTTGAGTTAGTAATTGCCAGATTGTAATGCACCTGTGAAATCACATTAAGTTTGATGAGGAGTTCCAGAAATACATTGCCATGTTTTCTAGTTAGGACTAACATATTGGATAGGTGACATTTCACTCATTATTTAAGTCTATGAAGCCTACTTAACATCTGACATGTTGATTTCTATTTAAGTACTATTTAAGTACTCCTCTAGGACAACAATAAAGGAATCAGCAGTCAAGAAATAAGCTGCACACTAGCACTTGGCTGAGTAGAAATGAAAATTTTGCAAAATGCCGGGATATGGCTACACCTGAAAACATTGGGTAGACAATTATTTTCCCTGTGACATTTTATGGAAATGAAAGTTGGACTGTAATGAAGAAGGACAGGGGAAATGTTTATGCTTTAGAATTTTGGATAACCTGAGAATACCATGGATAGCCAAGAAAACAAATTAATCATCAAGCAAATAAACTCATATTTCTCACTCAAGGCACAAATGATCAGGCTCAAATTATTATACACCAAATTAAATGAAGACCTAGGTCTTCAGATATGTCTATAGTGCCGGGAAAACAAATGGAAGAAAAGAGAAAAGAATAAATACCAACAAGCAGATGGACAGATCTGAAGGACCACATTGGTGACAGATATTCTATGTGGTCACTAAGAACTGGTAATGATTTGAGGGTACATATAGTAAATCAACCCGTCAATCCATTCTCTAGAAATTTGGAACAGTTCTTCTAAATTTCAGTTTCCCTCCCCAGAGAAACATACATTGGCATCATTCTTGCATCTGGTGAAAGTTGTTCTGTTTCCCAGGCTTTTTAATTGTTTTTTAATTGATATTGTTTTAGATTTTGAATGACCACATGCCTGCTTCCTAGTTTATGCTGTTTCATTTTACGTTTGATTTTATTTGATATATGTTTGTATTCAGATTGTATTTCTTTTTGTGGTTTATTACAAGTTTCCCAAACAGCTTCAGCAATGGGCAGATTGATTCCTTTCACCAAATAAATAAACGTGGGTAAACTGTAATTTTAAGACAATAACTATTACAGCTTACTATAGTGTACTTTGAGAATACTGGCAACATATGGTTGAATGTGGTTCTCACAATTCATTTCACAACTTCCAGAACATTCTTCAAGTTCCACAATTTAGAATACTCTTTGCATGGTAGACTCAGAAGTTAACATCAAGAGAAAAACAAGCCCCTGTCCCCTGATTTACCCTGAACAATAAAGATCAGCTTCCCTGGTTTTTAACACAGGAATCCTTGAAATTATTTTCAAAACCATGGGGACCCCTGAATAAAAATAAAATAATACAAACATTTGAAATATAATTTATTCCCAGCTTACACAAATCATATTTTGTAACATTTATAGCAATGACAATGTGCTGAGTCACTGAAGCCATCACATTAAGTACGAGTATTGTGTGACACGCAAAGTTCAAAAAACAATGGAGGGGTTTTTTTCAGTTATGATTTCTCACAGAACCGCTTGCAATCAACCCCCGTTTAAGAAATATTGATGTAGATTGAGAATTTCTAGCTAAACATAGTCTCTTCTTTTCCAAGCATGAGCTCAAAAACTTCATGTCATGTCCATTAAGCTTATTCATTTACTTTTTATTTACTAATATGTGTTTTCTGGTTAGCTCAAGGCAACAGAAAAACGGAATAAACATGAAAACACATTGTAATGAAACTATGCAGCAGGTTTTTTTTTCCTGACAGAGAGAAAAAATAGCTTATCAACACATGTGCACAATTACATATAAGCACCTATTGAGAGGCCGTATGTTAAAACTGTACATGCGGTAGGGATAATGGGGGCTTTCAATCATCCTGACATCTGCTGAAAATCTCACTCTGCCAAGACAGAGTCCAACAATTTCTGGTTGTTTCTCACTGATCACTTCATTTCTGACAAGATGGAAGAAGGAACAAGGGGGTCTTCTATCCTGAACCAATCTTTACCAACACAGAAAAACTGATTGAGAAAAAGGGAAGGATTGGAGAGTTATCGAGATTATCCTTGAATGTCTGATAACCAGAGCTGAGACAGACCCGTTTGCTGAAGGAATTCAGCAAGGATTCAACATTCAAAAGAATGGATTTTAATGAACTCCGAGGAAAGGTATTGTTATTAACTAGCATAGTTGTTCTCAATCTTTTCTTCACCATGAACCATCTTTAAATACCTTTTGTGACCTCAGACCACCAAGATTTAACTCAGATTTAAATCATAACATTTTTTCAAGCCTTCATAGACCATCTGTGAAAACATTACAGTCCCCAAGGGGTCCTTGGACCACAAGCTGAGAACCACTGAACTAGCAGGTCCACACATAATGAATAGAAAAAACCAACAAGTGAAAATAAAGCAATTTTCACAACAATGACAATTTGACTTGCCTTGAAGAAGCTGATATCAATACTGGAACACATAGAGTAAAAGCCTTAATCAGAGAGAAGAAAGCAGTCAGAGATTACTCAAGTAAGGAGCTGCTTAGACTCAAGCACTGAGGCTAGAAGATTTACTGAGGCTAAGAAAGCAGAACAAATTTCAGACTGCCGTCTTGAGATCAATTTACTTCCTTGGTTAGATATTTTATTCTGATGGCTATGTTGAATTATTAGCTTGGATTGCTGAGGTTCCAAATAATATGTCGTTGTTATTTATTTATTTGTTTGTTAAATTTATTTGCCACCTATGTTGCCATGGGGCTACTCTAGACAGCTTACAATAACAAAAAGGAAGAAAAATGAAAAGAGTGTAGACAGAACAGAAATAAGATAATAGAACAATAAAATAAACAATGACAAAGGAACACAATGAGAACAAATACATTATGATAACCAAAGATAGATGGATGGAGAGCAGAGAGCAAGAGGGGGAGGGGAGTCTGCCATCAATCTAACAGCTACCTCCAGGGTGGAACTCCCTGGGTCTCCCAATTATCACTCTCTGTCCCTGAGGGCTCAAGGACCTGGACAGAATAAACGTCAACAGGTCCTCTACATCCCTGAGAGTCCAGAATTTGCTTTCTGTTCTTGCTATTCAGCTCCACATCTCTTTGTCTACAAGAATCTCTGCCACAGGACATGAGAAATAGAAGAGCAACAAGGGTGTAGGTCCATTACAAGAAGAAAGGAGTGAACTGGTAATAAATGATGTTCAAAAGACATAATTTCATTTTGTTTGTTTTCTTTCAGAAGAGAAATTAAACCGCAACTGGTCATTGTTATGCTATCGGGTGAGCGAGATTCTCTAGTTCAGGATACTGAAATAAGTTGTAAGAGAAAACTTAGCAAATTTAAATAAACTCCAGTCACCAAGAACAGATTACATCAAAGCAACTACTGGAAGTGGTTACAGAAGAATTCTTAGTAGTGCATAATTGCACTACTGCATTCTGGTGCATAAATGCACCAGCGTGCCTACAATCCTTGTCCTACTGTTCCCATTTATTCGTACTCATGTATTATTATGCATATGCTTATACCTGTCTATACCTTCATGTTTAATATAGTTATGTTCCTACTTGTACTTGTTTTACTCATATATGCTTGACTAAATTATTATTATTATTATTGTTCATCACACAGTCTGCCAAATGTTCAGACTTGATTTGACATTTTTGTCTACCTATCAAGTCCCAAAGGTGCCTTTTCAAAGGTGAACTGGACTTTGTTTTTCCTTGAAGGCGTTTTGATTCTCATCCAAGAAGCTTCTTCAGTTCTGACTGAATGATAGAGGATGGAAGGATTTATATTCCTAGCCGGTCATGGAAATCAGGAGAGTCAGGCAAATCAAATGAGTATGAAGATTTATTTATTATTTATTCTACAAGAATCTGAACTACTAACAGTCAAAGGAAATTCATGGGAGTTAAGAATATAAAAGACTTCAAGGTGGACTGGACATAGATTTCTTGTGGGTATGCAGGGACTCATGACTGATGACACATTTGACCCCTCTCTCTGGCTCAGCCTGGTCAGCTCCTACATGTACTTTTAATCTGGGAAAAAAGTGCACTGAAGATCAGTGCATTACAAATAATTATTTCAGAAGACTTTTTATCCTGATTTCATCGCAGATGGTGAAAGAGCAGTAAGAATTCTATAGGGGATAGTCCAATTCTGAAAATATTTTGTCTTGAGAAATGCTAGAAGCTATGCTTCTGGGTATATTGCATTTCTGTTGATTGCTTCCCTAGGTTGTACCACCAAAATCCTGAGCTAGTGGGTTTTATATGACTTCCCCAGAGAAAGGAAGGCAGCTTGGGGGCTTGTTAACATGAAATACAGATGTTGAAAGTAGTGCTGATCTGGAGCAATTCTTTTGAGGATAGGTTGCAAGAAGTGGCTTTTTCAGAGGGAAGGAATTCCATTAAAGGAAAGAAAAAACTCTACTATATCCTTATGAACATCCTTAATTACCATCACTGACACCATTATTGCAGATTTTTTTCCCCTTTATGTCACCGCACTTGGTTTGGTAAAAGTTGTTTAAATGACAGTTTAATAGTGTGTTCTGCATTGTGGTTCTAAACACAATTTCAAGTTTAATTTTGATACTTCTCCTAGAAAAAAAGATTAATATTGATGGTTGATCTTATTGACCAATGTAGACATTAAGAAAATACAAAGCCCTAAGTAGTTAAATGCTAATGTGAGACCATTAAGGAAAACATTGCAATATACTCTTTGTAGACTTACTCTACCATTCTGGGAAGGTACTTCACTAACAGTTTAAGCAATAGCTAGAACTACAAATTAAGTTGTCTATGGAGATTCTCAGTATCCAGGTCATGATTGCCCTAAAAATGCTTTTTCGAAAGGCAACTGGACTTCTTGTTTTTGCTTGAAGATCTCACTTTTCAACCAAAAAGCTTCTTCAGTTCAACTCAAGTCCAATTGCCTTTTGAAAAAAACACTTTTGGTACAAACATAGATAGTCCAGAATGTTTGAAAATGAATCATTGCTCATTCAAGGATGTTCTGTACAATGAATGCTGAAGTTCAATGTGTAGTTTCCGGGTCCCTAAAGAATTATAAATCAGATAGCAATGAAGAAGAGGAACATATAAGGGGGGGAATCAACAAAATGACCTTTTGTTTCTCTTGGCTGAATGCCAAAATGTTGTTGGGTTGATATATTTAAATGTCTCCCAAAATCTGTCTCTGTGCATAGGAAACTAACATATTGGAAGGGAAGATGAGATGCTCACCTCATCATATTGTTTTGTCTGTGCAAATGGCTTATTTTTTTGCTAACTGGAAATAGAATAATTACTGCAGATCAATTTTTAAAAAATACTGTAGAATTTTCCTACATGCTGAATTTAATTTGGGAATCATCATCATCATCCTCACTACACTTTTCATTAGACATAGCTGCAAATGTTAACTCTAAGAACTGATGTACCCCAAATTATTTATTCTTTCACTTTTCTTCAATCTACCTCTGATAAGGGTAGACTGAAGCAATCTGGCAGGACCTGAGCTATCAATTACATTGGAGTCAGATTTCTTTTTTCCTATAGGAAAGCAAGCCATGTTGCAGAGAACTGGAAACCTGACCAGAACAACTATCCTCCCTCAGGAAAATATTTAGCTCTGTTCACCAGTTCACAGCGTTTCCATAGGTTCTCTTAGGTCTAAGAGAGAAAGGTAATTAAGCTGTAACTTGTCATAAGAGTTAGGTTTTGCTTATTGAGGGACAAAACATGAGAAAAGGTTGACATTAAAATTCTCCTGACCAGGAATCCAGGAAATACGTGGATTCAAGTTCAAACAGAAACATTATTGGCTTGTATCACTTATTTGTAAAATGAATGTTATCAGACTCCATAGTGCATATTTTCAGACCACAAAATGCAAGTTTATAAGGGGCTTGATCAAAGAGATCCAAATTGACTTTATTATACTACATTCCAGCTAACATACATTTTCACTGACAAATTTCTCAAGACTACCCCTGAAAAGAAAGCATGCTCCTGAAAGTCATATAAAAAGCTTTTTTTAAAAAAAAAGCTTACATTAAGGAAATGTACACTAAAGATGACTACATCAAGGAAATTTGCATATCAAAGAGAAAAAATTGAATAATTTACATTTTAAAAGGTTCTTAAGCAATTTATTTTAATGGCTACATGAATTAGAGAAGAGGTGTACAAAGGCTGGGGAGAGTAAGAGATATTGCAAACAACAGTCACAGTATATTACCAATTTTAAAAAATTAATTAAACAATCCTATAGAATGAACAGACTGTTATGCTAGTAATACCAACATCAAAATGACAAGATTTTAATTGATATGCTCTGTTTATAACATGACAGCATGATCAACTCCCTAACATTTTTATAAAACACTGAAAAAGCTATTTAATAATCAATTAATTGGGGGCAAAGCAAACTTTTGATGAAGAGCGCTCTGGAATTCCAATTCAGCTGATTTGTTGAAACTGCAGAAGCTGATCATATATGCCAAAAAAACCTCATTTTAATGAACACTGTATAGTATTTTAATCTTTTCTTTTAGTGATTATGGAAGTTCCTGTTTATAAAGCATGAATGCTGAACAGAATGATGTTTATAGATCACTCTCACTTATATAGAATGGGAAGTCATGCTCCAGATGGCCTTAACATATGGGGAGATCAGCAAAGACTTAAAGATATATAGTTAGTAGTATGAAACAGCTTATATGCCCAGATGCTGAAAGTGAAACAAATGAACATCTCTTACCAAAAAAAACAATGCTGGTAGGCATTTTGACAGACTAAATGGTTCTTTCAAAACAAGAACTGATAATTATACTATGAATGTTAAATATTTCTGGGGGGAAAACTCTTAGCTAAACTAGCCAAAGGTTGTAGCTCAGTAATTGGACATATGCTTTGTGTACTGAGAGTCCAGAGTTCAATCTGTGGCATGGCTAAATAAGTCTAGAAAAATCAGAAATTTTGAAAGCTGCAGTGGTCAATCAATGGAGACAAAAATATATTCTGCCAGGAAGGCTCCAGTACCAATTAAAAAAAGAAGTAATAGCACAGAAGAAGGCAAAATGCTGCAAGAAAGGAGAAAAAATAGGAAAACTCCAGTACATTTTGTTAATGTTTATAAGGAACCTAGCCTTTCCCTTGATAGAACCTGAACTTACAGCTGGGGAAAAGTCAAGGACTATTGAAACATTGCTTCTTGGGACTCAAATGCTGCTATTTCCCATTTATATTTGTGGTCATATTTTCAATTATAGCATTTAGACTAATATTCCACCGCATAGTGGTTTACAACACTCTGGGTGGTTTATATTATTTTTATGTTTTTCTCAACAATCTAGATCCTCATTTTAATGACCTTGGAAGAATGGAAGATTGAGTCAATCTTGAACCCCATCAGGCTTGAACTTCAGGCTGTGGGCAGAATTTGACTGCAATCTGTACTTTAACCACTGCACCATCAGGCTGTTGAATAGAAAGTATGGTTTCTTTTCAACAATATCATATTTTTCCTTATTAGTGTACAGTCAACATCATGATTTTCTGTTTAAATGATCCATTCTGTTCATCATCTGGTTTTCATGGTTCATTGAAAAGTAACAATAAGTTGAATTCATTGAGTTAAACCTGATGCCTGGGCATATCAATATTAAACATTTATATGCTTCTTATTCTCCCAATTTTAGGGAACTTATGATAAACAAACATCTACAGAACACTCATACAACTCATGATTCAAAATCTAATTTACATCCCTGGTATTTCCCAGTGGTCGCCCATGGGAGTATTTATTTGGTCTGGCCTTGTTTAGCCTTCTTAGACCATCTAACTTCTGCCATACGGTGTCAATATAACTGGGTAACTGTTATTACAACTGGTGAAGTGTATTAACTTTGGTTTTCAAATAACTGGTCAACTGCTAAGGTCATTAATCAAAAATAGAAAGAGTTAAAATTACAAGCCATTACCAACATGTGAGAAATCATTTAAACTAATGGGTATTGGGTTTGATGGTAAGAGTGCATAAAGTATCACCACCCTTGAGTTTTAGATTTATAACCAGAGAAGCAAGTTTAGAAAGCTGTAAATTCCCATTAACCCTTAAGCTCAATTAAAGCAGAAATCACAGCAGGTTCTTTAACTAGCTGGTGTGAAACCATTTTCACAATTTACATAACAGAGTTTTTCAACTTACCCCAAGGCAGAGATTTTTTCCGTTACTCTTTTTTCTTGCTATGTTGTGTTATGTGAATTTATTATCCTTGCCATCAAAGCCATCAGGCTTAGTGGGTGGGCTTGAGAAAGATACTTCATTAACTCAAAGGACCGATATGAGGATACCATCAGATCACTGGTGCTGCATTGCAAATAACCCTAAAGTTGTGAGCAGGACGAACTTGATATTAAAATTTCTTTGGACCTCTTTGGACCTCTCTCAAATTTAAATGATAGGAAAGATTTCCATCGGAGGCATAAAAGCAAGCTAGGCTTGTTTATAAAGCTACTAAACACATTTATTTTAATCTCCCACAAAAATATTTGGCATGTGTTTAGATTATTTGAGTCATGCTTGTTACATACACAGGTAGTCAATATAAACTGTATAATCAGCAGTCTGCCCCTATTGCAATTAACAGCATAAATTGCATTGATCTAAGATGGCCGCGAAGGAGCGCTCCGGGGTGTGTGGAGGAGAAGATATGATTTGGAATGACCTCTGGAATGACCTTCCCCCTGCTATTCGTTCTATTACTGACCTCCAAGCCTTCCGCCGGGCCCTGAAGACCAACAGGCAGGCGTGGGCTAACCACGTCTGTGATCTCCTGCTTTTAAATTTTGGGTAGATATTTTAATTATTTATTTTGGGAATTTATTTTTATTATACCCCCTTTTAATTGTAATTGCAGGCTTTTGTTTAATTCTTTTAATATGTTTTTAATGTTTTTGTTGTATATGTTTTTGCTTGCCTGTTAGCCGCCCTGAGTCCTTCGGGAGAAGGGCAGGATAGAAATAAAAATTTATTATTATTTATTATTATTATTATTATTATTATTATTATTTAAAGAAAAGTCATGATTCAAAGACTGCTGGGCACTTTGGGTTTGTTAAAACTTTACACCCCATCAAAAGACAATTCTGGTGGCCAATATTAAAGAAAGACTTTGAAAGGTATGTAACCAGAGGACTTCTGATGGCGCCCCAGATGTTGCAAGACAGACTTTTAGGGTCCGCCAGCCCCGCAATCATGTAAGTCACCTTGACAACGCAAATCAGCTATCTGGCAGCTTGGAAACCTTTCCCTCTGGAGAAGAGGGAAAGGAGAGCAGTTGGATCTAGGTAGAGCTCCCCTAAGGCCCCTGAATTAATTTGAGGTGTTGAAAGGGTGAGAGCTCTCTAGGAAGATCTGACAGAGGCTCCACATCCAGGACACTTCTGTTCAAAGCAGAACGAAATGTTGTGACAATCTCTGTGCTCAATTATTAACATTATTATACTGGAAGCAGACAGAGCAAAAACAGGATTTCTGGCAAGTACCTTTTTTAAAAACTTAACTCATTGGCTAAAAAGTATCCTTCTAAGAAACAGTAAAGGTTACAAAGTAACTAAAGATGGCACTGGCTTGAATTTGAAAGGATGTGAAATCGAAAGTAGTGAAAGTACTATAACTAGTGAAAGCCCTTGTTAAAGTGGTGAGCGCTTTTTAGCTGTCTAAAATTGGTGGACTTTATACCCAAAAGAAAAGATTGAACCTTAAAGAAATCTGAATTAGTTAAGTAAAATTAATTGGAAGATTTGAATCTGGACTTTCAAACTTATTTTAAAAAAAACTAAAGAAATGACTGCCAAACAAATAAAGCCTGGACTTTCTAAAAGTGCTGGGGGTTCCTTAGCTCAAACATAGAAGCTACCATTTCAGACCGATCCACAAACAATGAGTGTGGAGGCTATGCAGAAGCTTATAAAAGAATCAGTGAAAGAGCAAGTGTAGGAGACCATGAAAGAAAGCATGAAAGGGGTTGAGGGAAAAGATGAAATTTTTAACTGCAGCTATTGGTGAAAAATTTAAAGAAGTTACAGAGAATATATCTGTAATTAAAGAGGTTATGGTTGAACAAAATAACAAGATAAGGGAAGATATAATCCTAGCGTTTAAATGTCTGGC
>JANHFO010003392.1:5884-22955 GCA_032468095.1 Pareas carinatus
GTAGACCCTGGGCCTGGATGCCTGTACCACCCAGATCACAGGATGAGCCATGGGGGTCGGCGCGTGCCACCGCTATCACGCGCGCCCTTCAACAGATTCCTATTTGCAAAACCTCCAGCCCCACTTAAGATAGTTCTCATGGCTTTCTACAAACTATTAATTTTCATAAATTTAAACTGTTAAGACCTCTCATGAAACAGGGGAAGAGGGATAATTAAATTATACACTGTACATAACCAAAGTTTTTTTAAAACAGTTTGGATTTGATTTCGGTGCAGTATATAAATTGTAATTTGTAAATTATTGTTTGTGATATTTCTTCAGGGTTGATGCCTGAGGAGGTTATGTGCAAATCAGATCCTTCTAACAAGAACTGGAGCATATGGTTTCGGCTAATAATCAATGCAGTGCTAAAGGAGGGAGGGAGGGATTGCCTTCAGCCATTAAACTCTGCTCTCTTCTTAAAAAATATTTCCCGAAGTCCATTTATTCAACCTACTACTTCTTGAAAAATCTGCAGAAAAGGTAATTAGGTTTCAACTACAAAAGGGCCCTGGATGAGACAAATTATCTGGATCCTTTCTAAACAAGACATGAAACAGAGACCACTCTTTTTTGTAGATGCAACTTGAAACAGCTGTGATGCACTCTCCTTTCCTGCTAGACTTCTTTATAACATTCAGTATCATAATCATAGTTTCTTTTTGAGCTGCTTGCAAGATGGGGATTCAAGACAGTTTTGAAGTAGTTCCACTCTTTTCTGAGAGGGATGGTATCAATCTGATGATGTTGCAGAAACAGATGTCAAGCCCTTAGATAGTTTTCTGCTTGGGCCTTTCTAACCTTTGGAACAGTCTCCTGTATGTAAAATCTGTGCTACGCACACGATCTATTAGAGAATGAATAATCCAGATCAGGAAAAAAATTAGGAGACAGGAATCTAGAGACTTGATTTTCTCAGCAATAGAATCTTCTCACTATAACACCTTGCCCAAGTCAGGTGTGCCTCTTCCATGTTTCAGAAGATACCAAAAACAGACATTTTAAAGAGGCAAATACAAGTCTCTTTTTATTGGTTTTACTAATGCATTTTATGGTTTTATTAAAAAAAATTCATATATTGTAAGTCATGTAGAATTGGCAAGTGATTGGTAAAAAAGGACTCAGTAAATTCATTACAGCTCATCCAACAAATCACAGGTAAACTATATGTGCGTACCCAATTATTTTCTCCTGTATGGTTCTGTCCAAAGTTATACAGATGATAATATTCTATTTTTTTTCCTGGAAAATAATCGTGAAAAAGGGAGCAAACATGCAGATGTCACATTAATCCTTTGCTAGCACTTTTGGGGGATTTGAAACAAGTGCCTGTCTCTATTCTGGCCTTCTGAACCGCATTCACCCAACATCTTACCCCCCACCTGCTTATTACCGATATTTAATTAAAGACTTCAGCACCTTCTGCCGACGGGCGGCTATTTTTGGCCTTTTCGATGGACATCTGTTTTTAAAAGACGAGTTGCACGGCTTGGGCTTCTAAACCTTTTAATTGCGTTTTAAACGGAATGGCGTGCTCACTGAGTGCATCTTTCTCACTTAAAAAAAAATATTCTAGAGCGACTTTGCGTACTTCGTTCATGAAGGGCTTCTTCAGTCGCGAAGCCCCTTCAAATTATAAACAAACATTTCCCCATTCAAGGAGGGCGCCCGAACTGAGGCGATTCAACCGTCTCCCTCTCAGTCACCGCCCCGCCCCCTCGCGAGGGCGGGGCTGACTACCCGCTTCGCAACAGGCCGTTAGAGCGCGGGACATACACACACACGCGCACGCGCGTATACCCCCGCCCCTCTCGCGCCTCCGCTCCGCAGCCCCTCCCCTCACCATGCTGAGGCCGAGGCTGAGGCAGCCAGGCCGTCCGTCCAACTGTCCCTCCCGTCCAACGGCTAGCGCTCTCTGGCCGTTTCGAACTATAAGGCGGCCTCTTCGGTTGGCTTGAAGGTTTCCGCCGCCTCTCCAACGGCCGTCGGGTCTCTCTTTTTTTGGGGGGGACTCTTCTTCACCTCCCTCTCGACCGGGTACCAAGCAGGGAAGGCAATTTAGCAGAGTTCTCGGTCAGAAAAGCGAACTACGCAGCGGGAGTCACTGCGAGCGCGGCGTACAGCAGCCATTTTCTCAGACAAACGAGGAGCGAGTGCGAGAGCGCGCGACGGAACGTCAGCGACCGAGCGAGATGGAGCAGCCGAAAGCGGCGGAACGCGCATGCGCCTAGGCCAACATAAACAAGGAAAGAGAGCGGAGAGCGCTTCACGTGGACTGCGCTTCCCAGAAGGCTGCGCGCGGCCCCCTGGGACCCATCCTTCCCTCTTCCATATTTTGCGCTAGGAAAGCGTAAGCGTCGCAAGGGACTCTGGGAGCTGGGCAAAACCCGCTGGGATTGGCTGATTTACGGCTTTCGAAGTTTAGAAAGCAGGGAATGGTTTGTTATTTCCTCCTGCAGTTGCGAATACGGAGGGGCAGCCCCGGTTGCAAATTTCTGGTATTTTGCCTCCTTAATTCCCACACGAGAGAGAGGGGAAAGTCTCGCAGGGCTTCAGGGCTGCCTCAAATTCCACTCTTCAGTTTTTAGGTTACACCAGCAGAACCTCCACAACAGGGATGTCCAACCTTTACCCCTTTAAGGCTTATGGACTTCAACTCCCAGAATTGCCCAGCAAGCACGAGGGATTCTGGGAAATGAAGTCCACAGGTCTTAAAGGGGCCATGGGTGGACACACCACCTCTACATAATCCTTTGATCTGTCACAAATTTTGTAGAGGAAAGCAGATTGGCTTAATGCATAGATAATATATTTACTTCCAAATAAGGATGTGTGTATCAAAGTTTTATCTTCTCTATTCTTTGCTAATGCTAAAATGTGAAGTGCAATTTTATCCCATTGTTATTTTTTACGCTAATCTTTGATGTCTGTCTTCTGTTAAATTTCAGTTCCTCTGCTTCACGTAGTGATTTATCCCATATTACTAAACCTACAAAAAGAAAAAGAATCTGGTGAATTATGGCTGGCAGCTATATTCATAGCACAGTATACAATTTAATCCTGGTCTGTGCATTGGTAAAATGTGTATGGGTAAAGAATGGGTACCGAGGCTTAAATCTGCTTTTAAATCTGTGTTGACCTTAAATCTCTATTAGGGTGCCTGCACCAAACCACTGATAAATATACACTTCTTTGTATGTGGGTTGAGGCCTTTGCCCACTTACATGCTGGAAATTAACCCCCCTCTTTGAAAACAAGTGCAGAATTTTCACAGACCTTACTTCAGATCAAACTTAAATTGGGTTCACTATTGCTCAAAGGGGGTTGGGTATATGTGTCATATATTCCTCCAGACAGACTCAACCAAAGGCCATATGGGGGAGCTGCTGAGTTGCTTTCACCAGGGAAAGCTCCTGGTTGTCCTCCAATGTGGCTGTATTTTCCTTTTGTGTATGCATTTTTCTCTTGGGCGGAAATATCCTCCTTACCCATCTGAATGCACTGAATCCCTCTCAGCTTTGTTTTCCCTCTGATGGAAGAACCTACAGCTTCTCTTAGCACGGTTTGTATAAACTTTGAGATTTTTGACGCTCGCGTTTTCTTTCTTTCTTCAGAATGAATTCCTTAATTGTAACCGTTGCAACCTCCTGAACGGCTTCATGTGCTGTAAAACTAATAGACTTCATCTGAAACGCTGATGTAAGCTTGCTTACATCATCTTT
Source organism: Pareas carinatus (assembly GCA_032468095.1). Classification (NCBI taxonomy): domain Eukaryota; kingdom Metazoa; phylum Chordata; class Lepidosauria; order Squamata; family Pareidae; genus Pareas; species Pareas carinatus. The sequence goes on from JANHFO010003392.1 coordinate 9,649, forward strand.
CAGATATGAGAGATTTGGGGCTCCAGATGCTCAATTTAATCCTCCAGCTTTTTGTTTATGCTCAAATTTATCCAGATAGAGTTATGTCTCTGGGCCTGACTAATAAATTGAAAATGGAAACTTTGTGGGGTATATATTGATAGTTAAAACTGGGGATTTATTTGCTAAATTGAAGATTTTCATGTATGGAATTTGGCAAATTTGGATTAGATCTCTATTAACAAAGATTCTAAAGCTACTGCTTTTAAACATCTGCAACCTTTAAATATATTAATTTGCTTCTGAACTGTTAATGCAAATGCTTCTTTTGTTATCAGACTAGATATATCAGTGGATGAACTTTCAAAATAAAATCTTTTTTTAACGATAAATGCTGCAGTATTCCAAGAATATTGATATAATGGTTACAAAGCAATTTGATCTGCCATGTTTTCTATTCTTTTAAAAAATGTTACTTAAAAACAATTATAGGAGGTATTACCTCCTATATTTTGAATATTAAATTCTCCTTGTGTCATACTTCTACAACTCTTAGAGTTGAGGCCCAAACTTGTGACTTCATAATTCTAGAATGGCGTTTGAAAACCATCCATTTCCTCTTCCAGGGATTGAAAAAGAACTCCAACCACTTCCAGGCACTGAGATTGGTTACTTCCAGTGTCAGGAAAGGCTGATGTCATCAGAAGGGTCAACAAGGAAGTGATGGTTCTGTAGAAGATTGACTGAGAGGGTTTGCATTTGCCAAATTTCTCAGAGACCCCAGATTCTTGCTGATTCCCAACTGGAGAAGGTTTGGATATATGTAAATATATCCCTTTTCATTGAATTCCACCCCTTTCATAAGTGGAAATCAGAAAAAGAATATGGAAGAAATTAGATGCAATGCCTTACCACCCACATTTCTGAGTGATTTGATTTTCTTTTGATTTGGGCAATTTAGTGAAAATACCACCCCAGAGTCTTGCTTGAGCTATCATAATTTTCTTATTTACTAATTATGTACCTGTTTTATATAAATAAAAACTCAGTGTAATTGACAAATACCAGATTGCATGTGAATATGTGCATTTCTCCTTGGAAAAAAATTGCCTTTTTGTCTTTATGTCTATATAGTTCCTTTATTTGCCTATAGAGGTAATTGACTTGACTTGACTTACCACTACAATTGAGCTCAAAATTTCCATTGCTAAGCAAGACATTTCTTAAATGTGTTTCGCCCCCATTTTATGGCCATTCTTGCCATAGTTGTTAAGTGAATTCCTGCTGTTGTTAAATTGATAATACTGTGATTAAGTGAATCTCCCTTGACTCCCTTGATTTCTCCGTTGACTTTGCTTGTCAGAAAATCGGAAAAGATGAACACATGACTCTGCAACTTGGGACTCTGCAACCATCATAAGTGATAAATGGTCATACGTCAGTGCAGTGCCATTGTCACTTCGAATGGTCACTAAATGAATGGTTTTAAGTTGAGGGCTACCTATATCACACTGCTGCAGTGCAAGTTGCCCTGGCTTTTAATTTCTTTCTGGATGAAATTCAAGGCATTGGTTATCACCTTTGAGCTTTGAGTGGCACAGGACCGAATTATTTGTTGATTCCCTCCCCCTGAGGGGTCTGTCCATCCCCAATGATCAGATAGGGTGGATGTGGTTCAAGTCTCTTCCCTTAACTGTTGTCATCTAAATCGGAGGTCTCCAACCTTGGTCCCTTTAAGGCCTGTGGAATTTGTTGTTAGGTTTACTGCTTTCTGTTGTATTCCTTTTCCTGTGAGCCACTCAAAGTTATTGTATTTAAGACAGACAACCATGTAAGACTCTTAAATAAATAGTTGATGGACCCAGGCTCTTTGATAAAAGAGTAGGAGAGGTAGAAAACTGCTATTCTAAAGCAGAGCTAGAAGAACATATTTACTACTTGGAAGATCTGAATATCATACTTGGATGAGTTAGTCTTTTACTGTTCACTCTTCAAGGCTTGATTCTTCTATTTAGCAGATTCAAAAGAATTCAGATGGTAACCATCAAGAAAAATACCATATGAGTCTTCATGGTGTTAGCATGCAAAGTGATGACAGCTTCTCTGTATTTTCACAGACCAAAAGACAATCCCTGAAAATATGAACTTGACAACGTTCAGAAAATCCTGGATACATTGGGGTTGTGCTGCCATTAGAAAAACTGGCTTCACTCTGAGAGGAAATGCTTCATCCACAGCAAAGGGCATGCCAAAGACTGAAATGAGATTGCCTTCTGGAGGGTCCCTATCATGAATCGATACACAACTATCAAACAACTGGGAGATGGGACATATGGCTCTGTCCTCCTAGGAAGAAGTATTGAATCAGGAGAGTTGATTGCCATTAAAAGGTAAGGGACCTTTCTGAATTGCTGTCCTTTTAACCCTACATATTACGTTTGAGCATTAGATAATGACACATGTTCATATTTTTGAAGACTATGTTTCAAACCTGTTCTAACACAAGGATATTGCTTCTACTTGTCAAGGTAAAATTGATCCCTTAGTTAGGAAGAATCAATACTTCATTTATTTTGAAACCACTAAATAAATACAAATTTTCAATTGTACTAATCTTGAGGCTGATTTTCAACCAGTTTGAAATGCAAAATAGCTTTTTGACTCTTTCCCTTCTTAGATAATTAGATTTTCATACCTCATGAAAATCTGTTTCTGAAAATTCTTTGCATGTTAGAAAATGAAAACTAACATTTGAGAAATGACCCACAAAAATGGAGGTACAGAATCAGTGTATAGATCTTTGGCTGTTGTGGCTTTGTGTTTATTTCTTTAATCTTATATCACAATGGAACTGGAATACAAATTGTACCCAATAGTAGATTTCGTGTTCCTTTTGCAGGATGAAGAGGAAATTTTATTCCTGGGAGGAATGCATGAATCTTCGTGAAGTCAAGGTACTTGTCACTTCCTTCTGATTCTAAACTTGGTGAAGGAGTTTCAATTTTAAATCTGCTATGTAATATTGTAACCCACACTTTTTTTGTCTAAGAACTTTTTTGTGTGAAAGTAAGATCTCTGCTATTTGTGTTTATAAGGAATTGCCCTGAGCAGCATACAAATATAACAAAATATAACAAATAAATAAATGATACAAGAAAGCTCAATAGGCTTTCTTGAGACTACTTCAAAGGTAAAAGTTTAGTGCTACACTTAACTTGTTGGTGACTATTATAAACAGACATTTGATTTGGGCAATGAGTAGTAGGTAGGAAAGCTGACCAGAAATTAGTGCCAAAAAAAGCACAACAGATGCATGCAGCTGTGGATTTCCCGTCATGCTCCATGAATTAACAGGAATTTGGAATTCTGTACATAGAATTATTGCAAAAAAGCTATATGGGTTTTCACCACCAGTGTGACTATATCCCTGCTTATAAAGATGTGTTTATGTTGGACTTCAGATAACTTTTCCTAGTGTTACTTTGAAGTCATTTTGCTCTTCAGATCAGAGCTGTTGATGAACAAGTTGAGGTAGGTTTGGTAAGATGCTTGGTTCTTCTCTAGTTATGAAAAGGGAGATCTACTGACAGACCTTTTAAGACTATTGTGAAGCTGACCGATATGTCCATTTCCCAACAGCTAGCAAGTAAGAATCTAAATGACAAAATGATTGTGAAAAATTGACAATAATTGGTGAATCTGTTGTAAACATAATGGGAAGATGTGGAAGAAAGAACCTGAGATTGTGCAATGTGCATATTGCCTTTGTCAGAGTTGGAAGGAATTTTGATCAAAAGCTTACGGTTAGATGTTGCCTTTGGCTGCATAAAGACCTCAGCAGGGAAAATGGCTTCCTTGGTGCTGAAAAGTGAATTGTTCTAATTGTCATCAGCACACAACTTGAATGACTGGGGCACTGTGCGCATCCAGTTCTAGAGATCTGAGTTTGTTTGTTGAATGTGGCCATATTTAAATTTAGCAGAATCTTAAATTACATTTCTGGAACAATGATTCATTGTCGCTTATCTTGAAGCCTGCTTTGCCACAGTGTCTGTAATTGTTTTCTGTTTTTTTTCTCCAGTCCTTGAAGAAACTCAACCACGCCAACGTAGTGAAACTAAAAGAAGTTATCAGAGAAAATGACAATCTGTACTTTGTGTTTGAGTATATGAAAGAAAACCTTTATCAGTTAATGAAAGAAAGGTATGTTCTTTTTCTCACAGACAGAGTTTGTGGCATAACAGAGATGATTTGACTTCTCAGATGTTCTTAAACGAAAACTCCCTACAGCCCCCTGTATTCTGATAAAGGATGATAAGAATGATAATTTGTAGCTCTCAGCATCTTGTGTAATAAACAACCAGTTCAAGAATCAGCAAAAAACATTTGATTAGGAGATAGAATCAATAATTAAAATTATGCTGGAATGAGAAGTTTAGCTTTCTACAAGTTCTCAGCTGTGCTCACTTGCTGGAGAATTGCTTAGTGAAAACTGCTTATTTACTACATTTATTTGCTGCCCATCTCATATTGAAACAACTCTGTATGGCTTACAGCATTAAAACATTAAAATCCTAAAAGATAAATATTTCTGAAACAATAAAAATGGAAAGCATAGCATATATACTCTAGATATATATAAAAGCTGGGGTAAAGTCATAAGAATGAAGTCAAACAATAATAAAGCCAGAATTGAAAATAGACATCAAATGCAAAGAATTTCAAGCAGTAGACTATCCAGTTAGCTGCTGCACGATTGCAGAGACTGATTATAGACAATAACATGACAGAGAAGCAATAATGGTGCATTGGAATATCTGCAAAAAATATCATTTGCCTGTAAGTAAGAATTGGTAGAACCACAAAGTAGACAAAGTAATAGAAAATAAAGAGACTAAAATGCTCTGGGACTTTTGAATTCAAACACACAAGCATCTGTCATACAACATCCCAGACTTAGCAATTGTTAAGAAAGACAAAAGAGTCTGGATAGTAAACACTGCATTACCTGGAGATAGCCGAAGAGAAGAGAAAGAACTGGAGAAAATTACAAAATACAAAGATCTGCAAATAGGAGTAGAATGATTGTGGCCAAAGAAATGTTATGACCCAGGTCACTTAGGCAGAGGCAGGCTTTGATGGAGTCCTTTTATTGCTCTGCTAGTTCCATGACAAATGACCCTACAACGGCTGGTAAAGTTCCATCCCAAACTTCCCTGAAGGCAGCCACTCACAGTCAGTGCAACACAGTCCCACAAACAAAAGCCAACAGCCACCAGAGCCGGTTCACAAAGGCAGAGAGGAAATCCCCAAACAAGGTGCAACTTCACAAGGGAAGGTCCATAAATCATATAGAAGGCTCAAGGTCCCCAAAGTGAGGTCCAGAGTTTTTCCAAGGCTGGGAAAGAGCATGCCAAAGCATAGCAATTGTTCCCAACAAAGACACCTGCCTCCGACCTCTCCTTAAATCAACTCAAGCCAGGTGTTCCTTGTGAGGAGGGGCATGGCGGCCTCCTCGTCTACAGCCTCACAGACCTCCTTTAATAATATCAAGCAACAAATCTGCCTATCTCAGGTCCTTGGGAAGGACTCTGCATGCCAAATCTAGTCTAAACGTCTGGTTAACTGTGTGACCGACCGTAATAGATCTGAAACTTCATGTAGCCTAGGCAGCTGAACTTCCATTTCAGTTTTCCAGGAGTCCAGGATAGGGATATTTATTTATTTATTGGGTGTATAGCAACAGTGTATGTTGCTTTAGCATGTCCAAGGATACCAAGAGCTAATGCCAATGCTCAACTATTAGGCTGGCATGAATACCATGGCATTTCCATTCTTGTTCTGAAGCTGAATAAGTTACTGTGAGACTCAATTTCTCAGTTGCTTATACGACATCAATGATAATAATAATAACAATAACAACAACAGTAAAGCTTCATGTAAGTATACTAAGTAAATAAATAGAATAGGACTTGCTCCAGAGCCAAACCATTTCAGAATGTCTTAAGCTAATTTGCTTGTGTTCTGATCTATTTATAGCCTCCCACTATGTCTGCACTTTGAAAAGGACTGCAGATAAGAAATCTCATATGTGAATATAAACTCTTGAGTTCTGTTTCTGCTTTACAGGAACAAATTGTTTCCAGAACCCACTGTCAGAAATATTATGTATCAGATTCTTCAAGGCCTTGCATTCATACACAAACATGGTAAGTTTTAAATGACAAATTGAATGAGTCTTTGCATCTATATGTAAAACACAGAAAGAATATCTTAGACGTATTTGGACAGATATTTCTTGTTTGGGTTCAGGGAACTAAACAATGTCATCACCAAGGTTTTCTGCAAAGCCTTGCTGTTGAGTAAATAGTTACTTCTTGATGATAGTTCTGAATCCCATAGAAGTCAACAGAACTGACTTTAGGTCAGCTGACATAGAGCTACACTGTACAAAATGTGTTATTTACATCTGTTCTTGTATTAAACTGATCTATCATGTTAGAGGATTAAGAGTTGGTCGTCTCAACAGTGTTCTCATTTTTAAGTCAGAATGGAAGCATTCTGCAATGGAAGAATATAGCAAGTTGTGTTGCTATTATTGTTTCAGGCTATAATAGTAACATCATGTTAGTATCCATAAAACCTTGGAATCGTTCAGTCTATAATTATTTGTTGTTGTTCAGTCATCAAGTTGTGTCCAACTCTTTGCAACCCCATGGACCATAGCATACTTGGCCCCTGTCCTCCACTGTCTCTTGCAATTTGCCTAATCTCATGCCCACTGCATCTATGACCCTATCAAACCATCTCATCCTCTGCCCTTCCCTTCGGCTTCTGCTTTCCCTCCTTTCCCAACGCCAGGGTCTTTTCCAAGGAATCCTCTCTTCTCGTTTGGTGACCAAAGTATTTGACCTTCAGCTTCAGTATCCGTCCTTCCAAATAACAGCCAGGGTTGAGCTCCTTTAGGATTGATTTGGTCTTCTTGCAGTCCAAGGGACTCCCAATTGTCTTCTCCAGGGCCACAATTCGAAGGCATTAGTTCTCTAGTGGTCAGCTTTCCTTACGGAATCTATATGTAGTCAATGTAATTATTTTTGCTTTCTATTCAGAAATACTAATTTTCATGCTTACTTTTGTTTAGTAACATATTTGTTCTGATCTTTGCCTCCAAACATAAAGTATAATAGCCAAATTACTTTTTCTAATCTAAAAAGCCTTCAGCCTAAAATGAAAGGAAGAGCAGCGATCAAGTCATTACATGAGGGTAATCAAAGTTTGATGTTTTTAGTCTATAGGGTGAAAACTAAGAAAGATGAGAGAAAAGTCTAACCAGTGTTTGTCTTTTCACACAGGTTTTTTTCACAGGGACTTAAAACCTGAGAATCTCCTTTGCATGGGACCAGAACTTGTGAAAATAGCAGATTTTGGGCTTGCACGTGAACTTAGATCCAGACCTCCCTACACAGACTATGTTTCAACACGGTGGTAAATACTTAAGTTAAGAGTCTCATTAGTTGGATAAATGTGGTTGTTTCTGTTAGGTAAGTAATAAGGTGGAATCCAGCTTTGAGCATATACAACAGGGTTGATTAAGAAAAGGGCAGTCCCCTCCACTTTCTCTAGCAATCTCTCTGGTGCAGGGGTTCCCAACCTTGGAAACTTGAAGATGTGTGGACTTCAATTTCCAAAATTCTCCAGTCAGCATGGCTGGCTTGGGAATTTTGGGAGCTGAGGTCCACGTGTTTTAAAGTTCCCAGGATTAGGAAATCGTGCTCTAGTTCCTCAAAAACATGGAGGAACGGGAGGCCCAACTGAATTGGCTGGCTATGAAGAGAAAAGGTAGACTCAATAGAAACATATGCGTTCAGGACATTAATTCAAAACCAGCTCCATGCCTCTAATCCCATGACTTTAAGCTGTTGTTGAGAGCTCTGCTCATATGTTCTTGGTTCAACCATAATGAATTTGAAACGGCTGCCATTTTATCTGGGATAAAATTGGCATTATCTGCATAAATGCCATGGTGGAATTTTATTGGCAGAGATCACAACACATCTTGAAATGAATGAAGAGTAGGCCAATCAATCTAGGTCCTAGGAGATATGATGAATGAAACCCCTCGGTTCATAGAATTGCCTGTTTGGCCAGAAGTTCCTGGGTTTTACACAACTGTACAGTATTTTGCAATTGTAGATGGGAATAGTGTTTCTCTGTATGGAGAAAATTCTGAAGATTCTTTCACTAACAAGATTTTCTTGGCTTGTTAGTGTGGGGGCTTCAGCATTTTCAATAGGGAAGGAACGTATGAAGTTGTAGTGAATCCAATACATTTATACCTGCTCGACATTTGTACAGATAGTCCTCAACTTACAACCGTATTGGTGCCTGTCCATCACAGTTGTAAGTCGTGATGTGTTTTGCTGTGGTTATGTGAATGCTATGGTTGTAAGTGAACCATTGGTTTACGATGGACACAATTTTGCTAAAAATAAAATGCCAGTTTTGGGCAAAACTGTACTAAAAGGCAGTCATGTAATCATAGGACAAACAGTAGTAAATGCAGCCCAGTTACTAAGTTGCGGGTGACAGGGACGGGTGACAATTAGCATTTCAAATCTGGGTCATAAGTAGTCCCCAGGTAACTCCATCATAACTTTGAAGAGTCAGTAAGTGACTGGTTGTAAGTTGAAGGCTATCTATAGGCTCCACTGTTTTTATTTCAGCCAGGTTATGTGGAATTGATTAATTGATTGGTTATGTGTCATCAAGTTGCTTTTGACTCCTAGAGACCATGTAGATTTCCCCCCAGAATACATGGAATTAAGAGATGATTTAACAAATACAGATACGTAATGGTTCATGAATACTTTGTGTTATGCAACTTCACAGATTCTAAATTTTATTAATATAAAATACAAAAATGCAAAAGAAAGTAATAAAAAATAAGGGAGGGAAAAGGAAAGGGAAAAGTGTAGGGCAATGGGAAAAAAGAAAGACAAATTTTGACTTTTGATTCTTTTTGGTGCTGTAGAATAAGATAATAGCATCAAACCTCAACTTTTTACAAATATATATTAATACAAACTAGCCATTTCTATAACAAACCTTATCTAATTGGTAAAACTCAAAATCAAAGTTTCATTTTCCCCCACCTTAGGTACAAGGTCCAGAAGCAGTTTCCCAATAGAAATAGAGTCTTATCTTAAATAAGGAATGAGTAATGAGTGAGCAGTGAGAATTGGACATTCACAATGCCTGTGTCCTGTATTAGCAGCTGCTTTAATTGCTATGTTCACTTAAAAAAACCCACTGTTTTGCCTATTTTTGGCTTTTAGGTACAGAGCTCCTGAAGTGCTCTTGAGGTCCACAAACTACAGTTCTCCCATTGATATCTGGGCAGTTGGTTGCATCATGGCAGAAGTTTATACACTCAGGCCACTCTTTCCAGGGACCAGTGAAATTGATACAATTTTCAAAATTTGTCAAGTGCTGGGAACTCCGAAAAAGGTAGCCAAATGGGAACTGGGCCTTTGTTGTATATGGACTATTGCAAGCATGAATAGCTTCTATGGACTGTGTCTTTCTCGCAGTACAATTACGGGTCCTATTATGCTGTGTTGATATCACAGAGACAATTAAAATGACTTCAGGTTTATATTATCAACAGTATATGCTAAACAATGACACACTATATGAAGAACACAAAAAGGCATATATTGTATCTCTTTTTTAACTTTTTATTATTTTTCAAAAAAGAAAGTGAGAAAAAAATCCATGTAAATCTATATATAAACATACAAAACATAACAATACAAAGCTTCTCCTCTCTTCTTCTTCTTCTTCTCCTTTCCCCCCTTCTTCTTCTTCTTTTTGTTTTTCTTGCTTGTGCTTCAATTTTGGGTCAGCTTCTAGAATCTGGGTAAAAATTTAAACATCTTTCTACACATTTTCTATATCATCAATCTAATATTTTAGTATATTTTTACATTTACTCTAATATCAGTTAACCTTATTAATACATTTTCAAGTCTATTCCTTCCATTTTTTGTCTAACCATCTATAAAAATTATTCCATGTTCTAAAGTGTACCAATTTTTCTTTATCTTTCAATTTTAAAGTCAGTCTATCCATTTCTGCACATTCCAAAATCTTCTTTATTATTTCCTCATCTTGTATATTTTTTCCACATGTATTGCATCTCTTAATCATGTGCTTGAAATTACATGAGTTCAGTGGGACCTAGCACTTGGGAAGAAGATATGCCGACATTGCTCATATTTGTCTTATTATTATTCTAATGTTGTTTGTTTTTAAGGCTATTTTCCATGATAGTTTCTATAACTGTTCCCCCCTTAACGTCTGTGCTATTCAGTATTTCTCAACAAGTAATCCCAGGCCTAGTACTCTTTCACCATTGTGTGCATGTTTTCTTCACATATGTATACTTGAATCACTGCAAAGATAAGGCTTGCTTCATCTGCCTTAGTGCCCACTTTGAAAACTCAAGTATGGCAAGAATGGATTTCAAATGACAGAAGGATGAGGTCATATATACATGCAGTATGCGTACACTTACACAATATTGTATATGCATAATTCGATATCATTTCATCTTGTCCATTGGAATGGCCAATCAATCAAATCAAGTCCGTTCTTCATCAGCAAAGACATCCTCAAAGATAGTGTGTCCCAGAGTTAGGAAAGGTAAAAGCTGTAGGGCAAGAAAATTTGGATATCTACAGGTTGCTCGTCTGTTTTTTTCCTTTGCATGTGTACAGTCAAGCCTTGGTAAGGTATCTTGTGTGGTGGTATAGGTCCAGTTGATCATACCACAATAATTGGTCCACTCTTAGAATGAATTGCACTTTGTTTTTCTCCTCCAACTGCATCATATCCCATTCTGTAACCTTGGCATCATCATCAGATACCCTGGCAGGGCTGCTTGCTTTCAAAGCCCTGGCAGAATCTGCTAGTTCCGGACCATAATTGTAGGTGGCCATTTTAATTTCTCACAGAACACTTTGCTGAGAGTGGCTTCCAAAATTAGTTCTGGGTTTTTTCAAAGTGGCATATTATAGATAACATTATTTAAATAGAAATTGTGTTGATGATTGTGTTGACTTAAAAGCAGAGATTTTCAACCTTTTTCACGACGGACCCCATTCCTACAAATTCAACTAATTACTAATAGACAATTCATGTATATTATTTTCCCAAATGTTTCTTGACCTGTCTGCGGACCCCCAGGCAACTTGCCATGGACCCCAAGAGGTCCCCAGACCCCAGGTTGAACACCTCAGCCTTAAAAGCATAACTCAGCATACTTCTCTGTAACAGTCATGACAATGAAAGAGCATATTAAAACTTTCAATTCAAGCTAGGTTTTTATGATCTGTCCCAGCCATCTCAGCTGTCCCCGCAGCTCGCCATGGGTGACATGGGGGTCGTGAGGGGGGTTACCGAGGGTCATGTGTTGTCACCAATGGTCACAACAGGGGCGTCAATGACCGCGGGAGGGAGGTAGGGAGGGTGGCCTGTGGCAGCCGTCCAAGTGGCCCGCAATGAAATTGAGTTTGACACCTCTGATCTATAGTGCACATGTAAGGCTACAATAACATCACAATAGTTCGCTAAACATCAGGCCTCTTTAATCCTTTTCAGAACGATTGGCCTGAAGGCTACCAACTTGCAGGCACCATGCATTTCCGGTGGCCCCAGTGTGTACCAAATAACCTAAAGACCCTCATCCCTAATGCCAGCAGTGAGGCCATACAGCTCACGAGAGACATGCTGCAATGGGACCCAAAAAAGCGACCAACGGCCAGCCAGGTTTGATATTCTTTTATTTATTTATTTATTTATTTTCAAAAAATTTATACCGCCCTTCTCCCCGAAGGGACCCAGGGCGATATATAGCCAGAATAAAAACACATACAAAACACACATATAAAATTAATAAAATATCTAAACATGAAGGCTGAATTTAAAATCAAAGATTAAAAACCAATTTAAAACAAATTAAGTTAAAATGGGATTATAAGTTTAAAATTATTAATAGCTGAGAGCAAGAGGAAGGTGCGGTTAGGCCAGACCGGCCTGGGCAAATAGGTATGTTTTAATGGCTCGACGGAAGACACGGGGGTCTGAAATAAGACGAATCTCTGAGGGGAGGTCATTCCAGAGGGTGGGAGCTGTCACAGAGAAGATTATCCCCCTGGGGGTCGCCAGCCGACATTGATTGGCCGACTGCACCCTGAGGAGGCCCTCTCTATGGGAGCGAACGAGTCGGAGCGAATGCGGTCCTGTAGATAGCTGGGTCCTAAGCCATGGAGCGCTTTAAAGGTCATCACCAAAACCTTTTATTAACAGCTCTTTATGGATAATACCTGCTGATAGCATAGCCTATTGTCTCCCTCAAAGCCGAAGGAACCGTCAAAGAGGAGAATATGCAGAACGTTTTTGCCTTTTACTGGTTCTGACCACTGTTGAGTTCCTTTTGCTACAAGCCCCAAATCAGTGTCCTTATTATCTCATGCAGGCTGGGCACAAATCTCTATAGTATATGTGCTGCTGCTGCTACTACAACATTTCCTTCATGCAATTGATACCTTAACATGGCGTCTCATTTTCTCGGAACATGTGATGAGGTTTGCTACCTGACTGAGCATTTAGTTCCCTACAGAGTCTTTATCGCATCTGCTCGCAGGCAGGACAGGACATGAAGAGCATCTTCCCTCAAATTTCCCCCCAGCAGCTGGCATTCTCGAGAGATGCGTTGCCCTCTAGATCCAAAGTTGGAAGCTTTTATTCAGAATAGTTGCGCAGACCGTGCCTGTTTGAAAAGAGCCCTTCTCTAAGCTCACAAAGTGGCTACAGGATCACAAGAAAAATGTCCCATTTGAATTAAAGCAGTGACAGCAGTTTCATTCACGACTGTCCCAAAGCATCCCATCTGGACTATTGCAATGCTCTCTACATGCGGCTCTCCTTGAAATGCACCCAGAGACTCCAGCTAGTGCAGAATGCGGCCGCGCGGGGGATTCTTGGAGCGAGTGGGCATGCCCACGTAACTCCACTCTTGCGCGAGCTGCACTGGCTGCCGGTGGTCTAACGGGTGCGTTTCAAGGTGTTGGTTACCACTTTCAAAGCGCTCCATGGCATAGAACCCAGTTATCTGTAGGACCGCATTCTACCAATGGATACCTCCCACCGACCCACACGCTCCCACAGAGTGGGCCTCCTCAGGGTGCTGCCGGTCAGACAATGCCGACTGGCGACCCCCAGGGGGAGAGCCTTCTCTGTGGCAGCACCCACCCTCTGGAATGATC
>JANHFO010003392.1:36748-57126 GCA_032468095.1 Pareas carinatus
TTGCCTCCAACCGGGCAGGATCCGACCTTTGGCGTCACTGCCATCGCCACCATCTCCGCTTTCTCTGTCCTCGCCACTATTTTCACCATTACCTCGTGTTGCCTCAGTCGTCAACGCTTGGTCGTGGGAGCCCTTTGCTCTCCCGAATGGTGTATTGGGTAATGCTTGCTAAGAATCCAAACAGCCTTATTGCAGGCTCTCAACATACCAGCTCCATCTCCAATGCCCTTGCTTCCTCACAATCCTCCATTCCAAGCTTAGAGGCGGGCAGTCTCCAGAACATCCTGGAGTGAGGACAACTAACACAGAGGAGCAAAGTTCAATGCCTAAAGGACCTACCCTGTTTCCCTAAAAATAAGACCTAACCGGAAAATAAGCCCTAATGCGTCTTTTGGAGCAAAAATTAAGACCCGGTCTTATTTTCGGGGAAACACATTATTCTGCTGTCTGAAGCTTTCTCCACCTTGATTCTCACCCCTAAAAGGACTGAACCTTCAGAAGGTTGCATTTCATATGCAAAAGTCTAGTTTGGAGAGGAGAAAAGTCAGCAAGGCTATAAAAGGTTGTCCAGGTAGATACGATCATGGCACCCTACATATTCCATGCCCTTATGTGTTCAGGATGACTAGTCCAATAGAATTAATCTAGGAAGAGAAGTCATATCAGAATTACTGCAGTGTAAGAGAGCTGTATTGTGGTTTTTTTTAAAAATGAGTACAGGTAATCCTTGTTGGATGATCACTTGTTCAATAACAGATTGAAATTAAGACAATACTGAATGAGAGTTAAGACAGATCCTCAAAGTTGTACTTGTGACAGCATCACCGCAATCACATGATTGCAGTTTGTGTGCTTGACAATTGGCTCACGATTATGACAGCCAAAATGGCAATTGGTCACTATTTGCAACTTTCACTGCTGGTTTCCAACAAGCAAAGTCAAGGGGGAAGCTGGTAGGAGGTTGCAAATGGCGATCACATGACTAAGAGATGCTGCCTAATGATGAGGTTCGCCTAACAATGGTAACTTGGGCGGCGGCAGCCGCCATTGTAAGTTGGCGCAGTTCTGTGATGTCATGCTTTACAATCGTGTCATTTAGCAACAGAGCTGCCAATTCCAGTTACCATCATTAAGCGAGGACTACATGTAGTTGCCTTTTCTAAGTTTTCATCTACTGCTGAGTTGAAGTGCAATCTGCAAATCCTTGACTTGACAGAAGGCTACTGAATAAAAAGAGGAAATTTCTCTTATCTGGCCTTTATTACCTGTTGCAAAGCGAGTCCCATCGTCTGCTTTGCCTCTAAGGTAACAGATGTCCAAGCCTACAAGATTTCATTACCTGTCCTTGGAGGGAGAGTGAGGGTTAGAGGGTAAGGCCTTGCTGTCAAATGTCCCACTGGTCATCCCAAAAACAAAACTCTCGAAGCATTTCATCTTCAAAGAAGTTTAAGGTTTATTGGAGAGACAGGGCAGGCACAAAAGAATGCAAATCTAATCTAATCTAATCTAAAAGGCAGAGTATAGTTAAAGCAGTACTTTTCCCACTGGCAAACCCCTTGGTAAATCACATGGTACAGATAAGGAGACGAATTGTTATGAGAACCACACCATTCTTTACCCACCTGCATGAATGACCTTTGAAATGAGACCGGTCCCAGAGAGAGCATGTCAACACAGTTTTTACCCTTACAAACAGCTGAGATCTTGACATTTACAGCTACAGTACAGCTAAGGAAGAATAGGCAAGCCTCACTCATCAGTACAATGGGATGAAGGCAACAGCATGGAGATGAGGCAGGGGGAAATGGTGATACCTAACTTTGGGGGATGGGTGGCAAAGCCTTCAAAGTTGCTCACAATTTAAGCCAAGGCCTCTCGCACTACAGAGCTTTGTTGTAGAGAATGAGAGGCGAGCTACAACATCTCGAGGCTTTGGGGTGGCAGCTGAGTACATTGTTGCGTACATTGCAATATCACTGCTGAGAAGTGTTTGCTCATTGCCAAAATGGGTGCCAGGGGAATATACATGTCTTGGTTGTCTTTTCTCTCTCTCTCTCTTTACCAATATGTGCCTAAGTATGGTTAATGATTCAAACTAGATTTCTGCCAGGCCCTAATGCTTTCCATTCTTTTTCTCTCTCAGTCCTGCATGAGGGTTTTTTAAAGCTCAAGTGATGTTTTCTGTCCCCAGTTTGTTGAAGTGTCAAGTATATACGTAAAGCGCTAGAAATATTTTGTAAAGTTCCCTATACAAGTAGTGCTTGACTTACGACATGATTGAGCCCAATATTTCTGTTGCTAAGTGACACTGTTGTATGGTAGGATTTGCCACATTTTATGACTTTTCTTGCCACAGTTGTTAAGTGAATCACTGCAGTGGTTAAGTTAGTAGCACAGTTGTTAAGTGTGAGTGAGAAAATCTGACTCGGTATAAATATATAAGCCTCCCTAAAAGATGATTTGGTTCTGTTTTAGGTACTTGATGTTCAGATATGGTTATTTGTAGGCAAAAACTCAATGATTCTTCTCAGTGGATTGCATTCAATTTTGAACTGGGTTCTAGAATTCTGAAAACAATTCTCTCTGTATCTTTTTCTCCCCCTATCTTTTAGTTTGAAGAGGAAATTTTTGAGACCCGAGAGCAATACGAGAAGTTTTGTCAAGGTTGTGTATGATGAAACTGCAAATATTTGCTGTACCATTGGATTTCTACTTGGGTGGAAACCAACAGAAGTTGTAATTCTTATGTGACGGAGGAGAGCTATGGCCTTCTTCTTGATGAACAATGCACAATAAAAATGGTTACATTTTTACTCAGGGATAATCCATTATGACCCAATGCAAGGTTGGGAAGCTGTAGTCTTCTAAGTTTGGGATTGTCCAACTTTTTAAGACCATAAAACCTGTGAGTTAAAAAACAACAACCAATGTTCCTGATTAAGAGGAAAATCTCTAGTGATGGAAAATTTGCTCCATTTGAGGGAACTTTTTTGTGATCCTTAGTCTTTCACATAGCCCTTTCAAGTTCTGGCTCAACACAGGATATTCATGCAAGATAGCTTGATAAACCCTGTCCTAAAAATTACTAATGTATGAGTCCCATCAGCAAGTAAATGTTGTAGTTATTTTAAAAATAGAATCTTGCAAATTCTTAGCATCTGTTGATAGAGGCATCAATCAGCACCTTCATAAAACAAATTCCTCTCAACAAATGTAAGATAGTTTCCATTCCCAAGGGCAGGGATCTTCTGCCCTTCCAGATGTTGAGTTACAGCTCCCAGCATTCTTCACCTCTGGCCAAGGTGCTGTAACTCAACATCTTGGGAGGACACAAGATCACTGCCCTTGAGGATGTAAATTATCTTAACATTTGTTGAGAGGAAAGCATCAGCTTCCTTTATCAAATCTATATTTCTTAGATTTATTAAGCTTCCATCAACACATGTTAAGAATCTGCAAGACTCTATATTTAGAATAACTGCAACTTTTAGTTGTTGTTATTGGCACTAATAATAATAATATTTATTTAGTCAAGCATGTATGAGAAAACGTATAAGTAAATTCACACTATATAAACATATAGGTATAAATAGGTATAAGCATATGCATAATAAATGAGTATGAACAAATTGAACAGTAGGACAGGGTCGGTAGGCACCCTGGTGCACTTATGCACGTCCCCTTACAGACCTCTTAGGAATGGAGTGAGGTCCACGGCAAGCAGTTTAAGGTTAAAGTTTTGGGGGTTTGAGGATGTAACAACAATGTCAGGCAGTAGTTGCTGATGGATGGTCTTGCAGTGGCTGAACATGTTGCCCTGTCTTTGGAATGCAATTCTGGCTCAGTGGTTTAACTTACTTGTTCACTTTACTAAAAAAAATACACCCTTTGCAATAGAGTTTTTAAGTCTTCATTTTAATTGTCTTTAGTGTCTGTGTGTCTGTGGGTTTTTTTTGTCTTTTAAATATCTCTGTTTTTAATTCTGGATTTATGTTTTATTGCAATCCAGGGAGATAATTGTAATACAGATGGAACATTATGACGTATTCTTTGTAGCCTTGAATGCTACACTTACTGTCTTATTTGGACATCCTTAACTGAATACTACTGCATGTTTACTTTTCAAAACACTGAACTGTTTGCAGTTCTAGCTGAATGACCAGTATGACACAGAACATATCAGTTTGCATTATTAAATTAAGTTTATTTTAATAATAAATTGAATGAAATTCTAGGAGAACATAATCATCTGGTGCATTGCCACATTGTTAAATTGTAAACAGAATGGGGTGGTGGTGGAAACCGTGCTTGAAAAATGAAGGAATAGATATCCCATTCACAAAACACTTGGAAACACATAGAAAATAGGTGCATTTTTGTCCTGTAACTTTTTAAACACTACTCTTTATAAAAAAGGACAGCTTTTTCTCTTGACACGTCCCTTAAATCAGCCGGGTTAAGATCTGAATACTATACTGCTAGACAGCTATAAGGTTCATTAATACTGTCTTTTTGTCTAAACAGAAATCTGGGAAGAGAGAGGTTCATCCAGTACATTAAATAATGATGTTGTTTGTTGTGTGAAATCCATTGAGGCTTGTAAATCAGGTTTTATGCCTTAGCATATTGGATGAAATCACCCGTATGACTTTATTGAGCATAGCGAGGTCTTGATATATTGTGCAGATCTAAAAACGGAACAGCAAACCGCATATCATTTGAATGAACAATTTATATTAGTATTCTAATAATAGACCAGAACAAAAATAAAATGGCAGTGACTTCTCCTGGCTTCTGTTGCAGAGTCAATATGTGCTTTCTAGGCAGTTGACATTTGCTGTGTTTTTTTCTTCTCTCCAAAGATGGCCTCTTCCTGTTTCAGCAAACACCCATGGTAGAAATTGACGGGATGAAGCTGGTACAAACAAGGGCCATTCTCCGTTACATTGCCGCGAAGTACAACTTGTATGGGATGAACATGAAGGACAGAGCATTGTAATGTCCCCACTATATTTAGCTAGTTTGAAATTTCAACTAGAGCTTGTGTGTTGTCCCTAGCTTTTGACAGTCACATGAGAGCATCCTTCTCACTTAAATTGTAACCCACTCTTCCAAATATCACATGGGCTAGTCCAGGGGTCCCCAACTTTCCAGTCTGTGGGCCGGTACCAGTCCATGGAATGCCAGCAATTGGTCCAAGCAAACAAGCCAAGCCCCTATTCACAGGATGCAGGCAGCATGGAAAACCACACCCCC
Source organism: Pareas carinatus (assembly GCA_032468095.1). Lineage (NCBI taxonomy): Eukaryota > Metazoa > Chordata > Lepidosauria > Squamata > Pareidae > Pareas > Pareas carinatus. The sequence continues at coordinate 42,005 of JANHFO010003392.1, forward strand.
TCTGATACATGACATTCTGTCTTCTTAGAATTGACATGTATGTGGAAGGAACAACAGACCTGACCCTGTTTATTTTGCCGTTCCCTTTCTTGTTGCCGGAGGATCAAGAGCGCCAACTTGTTACAATTAAAGAAAAAGCAACAAAGAGATATTTTCCAGTTTATGAAAAGGTAAGCGTTAATAAAGAAATGTTTTTAGATCAAGGATCACCCACCAGAGGTTTTGCAGATGCACTGCAGCTCCAAGAACCTCTTGCATGAGTGTTGGTGTTGGAAGGAATTAAAACATCTGGAAAGCATCAGCTTCCTCACCTCTGCTTTACAGCAGGGATATGTGTATTTTTTCCCCATCTGAAGCCTGGACTTGTCTTGAGAAGTCAGAGCCCTGCACTCTGAAAAGAACTATATCCCTGTTTTACATAATAAATATGTATACATGTTTAAGCCTTACCATGAATTAGGCAAACATGTATTTAGAAGGATATTTGTCTATCGGAATTCTTTGTTACACCTATACATCTTTACTTGCTACACTCTAGGGGCTAAATTAAGAATGTTGTTAATTAGCAATAGCAAGTTAGACTTATATATCACTTCATAGTGCTTTACAGTCCTCTCTGAGCAGTTTACAGAGTCAGTCTATTGCCCTCAACAATCTGAGTCCTCATTTTACCAACCTTAGAAGGATGGAAGGCTGAGTCCACCTTGAGCCGGTGAGGATCGAACTTCTGACAATTGACAGAGTTAGCCTGCAATACTGCATTCTAACCACTGTATCTCTTAGATTAGCCCATTCCATGGTAGGTAATTTTATTTAGATATACATATGTTGAAAGAAGCCAGTTTTGGAGCTTCAGTTTGAAGACTTGTTTCTCAGAAAGCTTTTCAGTCTGGTTTAGCTTTCGGATTGACTCATCCTAGATTCCTTGCCACATGATTCTCAATGTCTTTCTAAAGCTTTTTTCTTTTCCTTGTAACTTGACAACAAAATCCAGATCCACATGTAAGACCCTGTAATCGGGGTAAACCAGGTGGCACACCTCATAAGAGTTTAATATTCATTGGACCAAGCAGGCAAATGAGAGCCTTTGGTGTAGTGGCTAAGACAGTAGCCTAACAAGTAAATTAGCCCAGGTTTGAATCCCAGTCTGGTTTCCCAACTGGAGCTAGGGTCACTGAAGACAGCAAATAAGCTGGAAATGGTCATTTGAGTCTCCCTTCCTTTTCCGATGAATCTTTCTTGTCAACTGAGTCAATGTTTGAAATACATTTGCATTCTTGCAAACTGATTACACAGATGTTCACGTTTTACGTCTAGTCCTGCTACTTAGGATTCACAGGTCTTCATCTATTTTAAGCAGTGATTTTACGAACTCAACCACTAATACTAAGGCATTCTTCTCTTTGCTCATTGAGATACTGTAGTCCAAAATAAGAGTGTGCAAAATGTTCTACGCTCAACATTTTCCCATGCCCCTAACACTCACGTATCAAGAATTTTTGTTTCAAGTTCAAGATATAATAGGCTGTTTCTGTTTCATTCTCCAAACAAGCCCTGGCCATTTGAAACCACATTGTTCCAAAATCTTCTGAATCTCCAAGTGTTGCGATGGGCCTGTGGTTTTGAGGCTTGTGAGTGTTGCTTTTTTACAGCCTAGTCAATATAGTGACATCCCTGCTGCAACTAGCTTTGACTGGTCAGGGTGGCAGAGGAGATGCAAAGGAGGAGTCCACCTAGCTGAGGGCACAAAGAGCCACTTCCTGGAGCAAGAAGACTGCTGCAACTGAGCTGCTGCCCCTGGACATTTATTGCTTTTTGGTATTAAAATAGTGAAATAGAGAAGAAAAAGTCAAAATCAGGGGTTTACCACATCAGCTACTCATGTATAGGTAGCCCTCAACTTACAACAGCTCATTTAGTGACTGTTCAGTTAAAATGTCACTGAAAAAAGTGACTTATGCCCATTTTTCACATTATTTGTGGCCATTGCAGCTTTCCCATGATCACATGATCAAAATTCAGAGGCTTGGTGACTGACTTTTATTTAGACAGTTGCCGTGTTTGGGGTCACGTGATCATCTTTTGCAACCTTCTGAGAAGCAAAGTCCATGGGAAAGTCAGACTCACTTAAGGACCGTGTTATTAACAACTGCAGCAACTCACTTAACAACTGCGGCAAGAAGGGTTGTAAAATCCTGACCCACTCAAGGCCCACTCAGCCTTCCATCCTTCCGAAATTGATGAAATGAAGTCATTGAATGTTGGGGGCCATAGGCTGACATTGTAAGCCACTCAGAGAGTGCTCTTAAAGGCTATGGAGCGGTATATAAGTCTAAGTGCTATTGCACTAATGAAAAGGCAAGAAATTATGGCTGTGCTGTTAATTCTGAGTAATATATGACAGTGAAACCAATTTCAACACTTGTGTTTTGCATACTAAACAAGGGTCATCCATTTCTTACTTTAGACTTACTCGGAAGATCTCTCCACTGGAATCTTTGAGTGGCTGCTGTTAGATATGGCCTAATCCTCTTGTCCTTACAGGTGCTGAAGGATCATGGACAAGATTTCCTTGTTGGCAATCGGTTTAGCTTGGCAGACATACACCTCTTTGAAACTATATTAATGGTAGAGGAAAAGGTCCCCACTATCCTGAATGAATTTCCTCAATTGCAGGTATGAGAAAATAAATAAAGTATTAGTTGGGCTATTTCTTTAAATGCAAAGCCTTCCCACCCATCCATTTGAAAATAGAAAATAAAAGTAAATGTTTGCATTGCAGATGGGACGAATAACTCACTAAAGTTAACCCACCCAGAGTCACTCTCCAGTGAGGTGGGCGACATATACATTTAATAAGGAAATAAACTTCTGTGAAAGTATTCTGTATGATACATGACCACAACTGACATCAATAGTAATTTCCTCAATATTAAACTATTGCTTGACACTACAGCACAAGATGCTTTTTGGAATTTGGTAATTCTATAATCAATATTAAGTAAGTTCATTTGGACTCGAATAATCTGGTTATTTGAGAGATGGTTATCCGTGTTTAATCTTGGTTAAATTGCTCTGAAGCAGAAATGTTACATTCTCAGACTGCCTGGAACATTCCCCCACATTCCTTTGAAAGCTTTTGTATTTTTAATTCATATCCTAAATATAAGGTATTGCAGTTGTATTGGCATCAAGTCTTGATGTTTACACTCTTCATTTACTCAAGTTCAGTTGATGAAAGTGTTTTCTTCTGCCCATCCTCCTTCCTGCTAGGCTTTTAAAACAAGGATCAGTCACATTCCCACAATTAAGAAGTTTCTGGAACCAGGAAGCCAGAGGAAGCCTATCCCTGATGCTAAATACGTGGAGGCTGTGAGAGATGTTCTCCAGATGCATCACCAGCTGAAGCCAAATTCTTGAGATTCCATCAGGTCCTTTTGATGATTTCACAGCATTTTGTAATATGTCTAAAACAAAAGCTTTCACGTTACAGATAAGATTATCCCACAACCTTTGCAAACTGGATTATAGACTGTGAAAATAGCTTCTTATGAGGATGATAGTGACAGTTGTAGCAAAGAAAGGGCATCATGACTGCAGAGGGAATTGATATAAGCATTTTGACTGATTAAGATCAGCATTCACCAAGAGAATCATATTTTTAAGATGTGGTATTTAATTCCAAACCACCTGTAATCTCTTTTTTTTGGGGGGGGGGGACTCAATCGCCTCTCTAAAATTATACGATTGAGATTTAGTGTCCAATCTCCAAAACACGAACTCACAAGTTTTGGAAGAAAACAAAATGTGGGACAGTCAAAAAAGTTAATTCTCCTATTAAGTAAACCAAGCATGCAGTGCTTTTGAAGAAATTCTGCCCCACCATTCAGCATAATGTCACAGCATAACTACTCACTATCATTTTTATATATATTTTTTGTAAAATGTGACCTAGCTATCAAAAGTTGCCTGTTACTTTAAAGGATACTGTGAATCATTGCATTGTATGAAGTAATATTTTTACTAGTTCAATAAAGCTTAGCAAGAAGCAGAAAAAACTTTTCCTATCTAGCAATGTATTTTATTAACCACAAGTTTTTTGTCATTAAGCTTTCTTCTTCTTTTCCTTCTCCTGTCTTTCTGTTGTCCGAAACCATAGCGTGTTCCTTGATTTTGGTTGAAAGTGGTTTGCAAATTCAGCTATTGTGGCATATACAACGAACCATGATTTAGCACCGTGTTAAATATATGGCATAAAAAGTGGTCCAAGTACAGTAAATATGTTTAGGGTTGAAAGATGCATTGTCTAGATTTCCATAGTAAAGGTAGTTCTTAACTTACAACAGTTTGTTTAGTGACTATTCAAAGTTACAATGGCACTGAAAAAAGGGACTTATCATTTTTCACACTTATGTCCATTACAGCATCCCAATTGATCACATGATCAAAATTCAGATGCTTGGCAAGTGGTTCATATTTATGACGGTTTCAGTGTCCTGGGGTCATGTGATCATCTTCTGTGACCTTCTGGCAAGCCAAGTCAATGGGGAAGCCAGATTCACGTAACGAGCTTGTTACTAACTTAGCAACTGCAGTGATTCACTTAACAACTGTAGCAAGAAAGGCCGTAAGATGGGCAAAACTCATCCTCCTTCCTTAGCAACAGAAATTTTGTGCTTAATTGTGGTTGTCAGTCGAGGACTACCTGTATTTTATCAATCTCTTAAAAATGCCTATATATAAATATTTTACTATATTAACATTTAATTTGTGATATTCATTAATATAGAGACTTCTTTTCTCATATTGACCTGTTGCTACCATACTTTGGAACTATTTTCTGTTGTTAATGAACTGTTTTTCTTGCACAGAAAAATATTTGTTTGCCTGATTGCCCACAAAGAACGCTCCTTTCCGATTTTATCAGGATCTTTTAATCTTTGAATTTTTATGAGCGACAATTATAAATAATTCAAGATTACCCACTTCAGGCAAATATTTTAGAATCTTAAGCATATAATGCATAGGATTTTCAAGATTACCGTGATTCATAGCTGAAATGTAGGATCCCTTTTACGATTTACCCATGTAACAAATGAGGAAAATAGTTTTCAGTTAAAAAAGGAAAGGTGTGAAAATTAGAGTTAAGGACGCAGAATAATCCACCGCTTGAAGCCAAAAAGGGTCTCTTAGAGAGCCAGCAAATCCACTCTGCTACACCTTTTAGTATTTTTCTCCTAGACTTAACCAACTCTCTTACTGATTAATATTCTGGTTGAATGGGTTAAAGAAATATGTGTCTCTAAGAAAGTGATACAAGCTCTGTCTTCCACATTCATGTGCACAGATTTACCGCTACAGTTTAAGAACATGTCTTTCTCTTCTGAAGTTACATGCCTGCAATACACTTTAGCACATGTGTGTGCCTTTGAGTCAGTTGTCAACTACTGGCGACTGTCTGAATTAGTCCCTGCAGTTTTCTTGTCAAAATTATGCACATGGCTTGCCATTGTCTCCTTCATAGGGCTAAGAGGGAGTAACTGGCCCAAGGTCACCCAGCTGGCTTCATATCTAAGGCAGCACTAGAACTCAAGTCTTCTGCTTTCTAGCCTGGTGCCATGACCACTGCACTATAAAGTCCAACTGCCATCTAGTGGTTAAAGAATGACATTTCATGATTTAGTTAACATCAAGGTCAAATATTCTCAGCAAACGTATTTCACGCAGTTCAGTCATGTGATGTGGTGCTTTATGTCCATGTTAATTAGTCACGGTAATTTTGGTTCCAACTGCTATTAACTAAGGACTACCTGTAATTTAAACAAACAAGCAAAAAAAGCGGAAGAGCCTTACTTAATGCATCCAGTGCTGATTGGCTCCCATTTCCATTCAGAAATATCAGAGCCAATTGTCTGGACAGAATTTGCAGTAGAAAAATGATCGGAGTCAAATGGCTCGAACAAGATCATTATACTGTAGAAGTGTGTATGGATATTATAAATCAGTATTAACCCACTCCCTTAAAATACTAGAGCAGTAATGGCAAACCTATGGCACGCGTGCCACAACAGGCAGGCAGAGTCCTCTCTGTTGGGCACACGAGTCAAGTTGCCCCAGCATTGTCCCAGAGCTGAGCATGCTCAGAAAGAGAGTAGTGGAGCCGGGTGATGATGTCACAGGATGCTACGCATGCTCAGAAAGAATAGTGGCACTGGGCGATGACATCACAGGGCCCTGCGCATGCTCAGAGTAGTGGCGTCAGGCAATGATATTACGAGCCGCGACTCATTAGCTGTGACTCATCCGGGCCTAAAAGGTTAGCCATTACTGCACTAGAGAAATAAAGCAATGTTGTTTTGGAAAATCAACTTCTCAGAATGTTTCATTGTTTTTCTGGTGCATCAAAATATCTAATTTTATGCCTAGAAGAGCCCTAAGCTCTTGTATTGACTATCTGTGGGTTAGGATGGAAGACAACAAACTCAGTTCTTGTTCTCTCAGTCTCCATTCCCCACCCCCGCCCATTTATTCTTCATCATCATCACCATCATTTTAGCCATTGTCTATCCACTGCAGGATGAAGGCCTCTTCTGCATGTTTCCAACCATACAGGAAATGTAGAGACATCTTGTTCAGACATTTCTCAGGATTTAGTCAACATACCTATACTCTGTTATGATAACTTTAACTTTGTGGTTTCATGTTTAGATGGGAGACTTTGATGAATGTGACAAAATATTCACCCTATTTTAGGCCCTCAGAGCAAGAATTTGTGAAAATCCTTCCATTGAGAAGATTTTGCAGCCAGCAATCCAAAAGAAGCCACTATCAGAAGGAAAGTTTATATGAATGAAACATTGAAGTTTTTCCCACACATTGAATGTATACCAAAAGAAAATTAAACCCAATGGTGGTTTGAGATTATGTGCTTAGAAATGTATCATTTCATAACAAACTAGTAGTCATAAACAAATACATATTGGCTTACTTATTTATTTAAACAATACTATCTTATTCCACACCAAGACAGCTAACAATGCAGTCATTTTATTTCCATTTTTTCCTTTAATATGAACATGTAGTTTTAAAAAAATAGAAAAACCAAAATGCACCTAAAGTATAAAAAGTATCATGCAAGTAAATAGAAATAATCATACAAATATCAGTTCTAGTGAAATAGTATTGTTTCAAAACAAAATGTTGACAGAATGCTATGATAGAAAGAAATATTTTGTAACATTTAGATGTAACTCAAAAGCACAAAAAATTGCATAGTTTTGTATAAAAACCCATCTTAATTTATATACAGAAACTGTGACCAGAAGAGCTGTTATATTAAGTTTTTTTTTAAATTTTAATAAAAAGTTGCTACACATTCAGCATTTGCTTTAAAAAAAATGTGATAGGTGTAGAAAGTTAATATATTATCACAAAATTATAAACCAGGATTTTTGGTTTATTATAATAATCAATGGTGCTTATGACTCGTAAATGTGAATAACTTAGTGTAGTTTTTTTTCAGCTATAGCGAACATTTTAAGGCATATTTCTAAAATATTGTATCAATATTCTTAGTTAAGCTCCCTTGTAAGGTTTCTGCTTTGTTAACATGCTGTTAACATGATCAATATGATTTATGAATAATTACTTGTGAATACATATTACAAATTTGGAACTTACGAGTTATAGTTTTATTGGGCATGGGATCATCCAAAACCCAACTCTTTGATGTTGGAAAGGCAGTATGACCCCAGACTTACAAACAGACCATCAAGATCTATTTGTTCTGTTTCTGATTTGACTATTGACGTAATGGAAAGACTGTCAATATTACTGGATATTTGTCAACATTTAAACCAACAGATGCTTGATTGTACCCAAGCTACCTGTCAGTCACAGATTTTATTTCAGTGTGTGGCTAATCTTGATGCATATAAAACAGAAGGTCCTAGCTATTGAGAGATTGCATTGTTGGATAACGCTGATGATCCATTGCAGCATTTTGTCAAGACTTCTACACATAAGTTTGAATAAGGGATGTCTTATTTATTCCAGCCCCCCCTAAAGGTATTTATAGCTAAAGCATGTGGCCAGCTGTTGCATGACATGTAGTTTGGTCCTTGCGACAATTACTTTAGTTAGAAATTGTACAATCCAAATTATTAAGAAAAACCGTCCAGATATTACGGTGCATCTCTAACGTTGCTCTCCATTCTGACATGAGTTCAATTAAGATGAAGTTGAAGATCTGGCTAATCTTTACATATTGGCTGAAGTTTATTTTTCTTCATACGACTTAGTTCCCCGTCACTAGCAGATAATTGTAATTCTAGATGGAAAAGATACTTCCTAGATAAACAGTACTTTTACGGCTTTTTTTTCAAGAGACTCTCCTGCCCTTGGGGTATGAAAAAGCCACAGGAACTCTGACACCACACACATTCTGGACATGGAAAGCATCAAGACCAGTTTGTCCTGTCCAGAATATTTTCCTGAGCAGGCAACCTTATATTCTCAGACTGACAAGATTTTTAAATTATATCACAGTATCGTAGTTGAGAAAAGCTTCAACACTGACTCGATTTAATGCACTAATCAGCTACTCTGGAAGGCAGATACATTTTACTGTATTATATTGATGTTTTTCTATAAATATTAGAATCATTAGGTATAAAGTATCCAAATCATTCTGATACCTTCTATATTCAGACTCTTCTTTGTGATCAAATGGATTCTATCTTCCTGGAGATGGCCAAATTTGGTTATGCTGTCAGGAAGATAAAATCGAAGTTTTCTAAGTCTTACATTCCTTAATGTAACACAGCTGTGATTAACCCTTGAATAACTCTGAATAAGTACATACAGAGATAGGGAGATCTCACTTTTTGCCTAATGTACCTCTCTTAGAATCTTAAGTTTTATGTCACAATGTTAAGTACTGAATACAAATGACAGCCTACTTCCTAGTTTAGAGACAGTTTAAATTGGTAAAAATGATGTAATATTATTCTATTCTTTTAGCTTGCATTTTCCTACCTGGTCTTCTTCTTCTAAACAGTGTGTGGATTGTTTTGTTCTATACAGATAGTCCTCAGGTTATGACAGCCACTGGGACTGGAATTTTCATCACTAATTAGTGCAATTGTAAAGCGCTCCATCATGTGCCCAGATTGCTTAGCAACAGCAGTCTCAGTAGTTAATGTCAAATGAGGACTGCTAAGGTTGTTAAATGGGAGAATCTGATGTGACCATGATGTGGAAAGAGGGACAAGCAGGCTAGTGAGCATTATAAACAGACAGGCGGGTGAGTGCCATGAGTGGGTGCTAAAGAATATGGGCACATAAGTGGTGTGGTTGGGCATTACGGGATGTAATCAGGTGTGGGTGCCACAGGTGGGAGGGAGGGAGTGGTAGCAGACGGACAGTATGGGCAGATGCTGTGATGGATGCTACAGAATATGGACACAGAATAGTAGTTATTTATAAATATTTTTTCCAGTTCCACAAATCATATTTGTAATTCTATATGTTCAGAAACAAAAAAGAGTGATCTTTTGAAAGACGTTTGTATGTTTTAATTTAATCCTGCCATAAACGCCTCACTTTTCCCATAATGTAACCTTTTCGTAAGAGGTTGTTCCTTTAAAACTGACAAGAGAACCTGACAAATTTCTTAAAGAGGATTCCAACCTAAAACAAAAATAAAACAACCAATAGCTCCTTTGGTGCTCCTTTGCAACAAAAGTTGCAGGCTGAATTGCACCACACCGCACACTGTTGTTTCCTAAACCTCTGGGGCCATGCTCCGGTTTTCTTCAACTGAAACAAAAACTAGCTACTGAAGCAGCATGAGGAATATAAGGAACAGAAATAATAAAATTAAACAATCAGAATGCGAGGCTATTATCGCTCCATTTATAATTGACTTTTTAAATATGCCTTTGTTTCACAGCCAAAGGAACTGAAGAAATTCAGAAGGCTCAAGTGAACTGGCTCCTTAGACTTTTCGACCTGAAGTTTATAATTTTAAATTTGCAACTAACTGTTCTGCCTTATTAAATAACTGAAGAGAGGAATATTAGTTTTAGGTTTATGGATCTTTACATTAAGATCTAAGCATAGCCAATGACAATTAAGTATGTAGTCATCTGAAATGTGCTTGCTTTGACATAGCACAATACATCACTCTAAATATTCTAAACTTTCTTTCCATAAAATTTGTTACTAGATTTTCCCATTAACCTGAGAACAAAAAGTCAAAAGGCGAAGCAGATGAAAATTATCATCTACAGGATCATAAATACATTATATAATTTTAGGACAAATATAAAGAACAATTAGTTTTTCTTTGCATACAGGAGTAAAATCTGTTTAACATTATAAAAAAAACTCCAACCTGATCATTTTAGATCCTTTTGTATCAAATACTTTGAGCTTTAACAAAGTCAGCAAAAACTGGATATGAGAAGTTTATAAAGATTTTAAAAAGTCTTTCATGTTTTTTTATTCTAATATTGGAATCATGACAGTTTTCCTTTGTTGTATAAAACAACAAGTATAAAATAGCATCCTTTCTCCTACTAGATACAGAATAGACAGATGCTAAATTGTATGAAATTGTATACTAGTACGTCTCCAAACAGTGACAAGAAATAGTCTCGTGCAAGTAAAATATTAATAGAATATTTTCTACATTTCAAACCATAGAGCTCAAAAACCCAATCTCAATCTCCTGTTTATCAGAAGCGCTCATCAAGTGTAAAAACTTTCAAAGTATCCAAAAGTAAGACTGAATCGTAATAATTAGACTGCAATTCAGAATCATGTCGAACAAAGGCACATATTTTATATTTTGGCAAGAACATACAAATATTCCTCATTTCCATAAAATGTACTTTTAATTACACAGCAGCATTGCTTACTTCAGTTCATACTCAATTCATCAATAACATTTTCTATCTCTAATTGTTGTTTCACAGCTGGTAAATTCACAAGCTGGACTGTATTTTTTTCCCCTCTTTAACATGAAGAGACCTGTATGGGCAAGTCACTGTACATAAAAAGCAGCTTGGCTAAACAGGACCTTGGAATATCCAAAACTTTTCTGGCATTTCTTAACTGGCAGTTTAGCTGAAGTGTTCTAGAAATTTGGCAAAGGTAACTTATAATTGAATGAGCCTCAGTTAGTGCATTATCGGTTTTGAATATATAATTACTCATGTACAAATAGAAGGTGTTTAAATAAAAGCCACACTTTGTGGATAAAAAAGGTTATAAAACTGAAGTTAACTAGCCATACAACAGAATCAAAATTTCATTGACTTATTAAACTCATCTTTCCATAAAGAGTTTTTCAGCCTACTTTTTTATAGTCTGTGCTTTAGCAACTTCTTTTCAAAACTGAAAAAAACATCTAGATTCAAATAGAAAAGAAGGCTATCAGTAGAAATCAGTTTGGTTTTATGATGCAAGAGCTTTTGCAATAAACTAAAAAGCAGAAAACCTTGTCAGAAATAAATACATTCATCTAAAATAATATTAGAAAACCCATTCACTGTCCCATTTGAACCAGTATAAACACATACAGTGTGTAGGTAGATACATATTCATGGAAGAAAATATATGCCAAGTCTTTGTTATCTCCTCTGTTCTTCTCCAAAATCAGAAGCATAATTTATCTCTTTGTCATAACCACCACCACAAAATTAGATTAACAGTGTGTGCTGATAAAATATTCAACTGATAAGACTTTATTTAAAATTTTAATATAAATTTTGGGGAAGAATTTGATGCGATGTGCAAAGCAAGAGAGAAAAGCCATTGAATGAAAGTGCAGGGTTTTTACGCTTTGATACTGACCCAGAGACAGCCTAATAAGCTCCCATATATCCATGTGTTCATGTAAAGTTTCCTTCCAGATTCTGTCAGCAGCATGCTGGCGGTCAAGCCGCTTAAAAATAAGAAGGATGGCAATGTTTTCTGGAGACTTAGCTTGGAGTGAATAGGTTTCCCGGGGAACCTATTTCTTCTTTTAGAATCTTTTGCATCGTAAAATTCTATTAGCAATCTAGGAGCAAGGAAAAAGTTTAAAAATGAAATTTATTTATCATATACTTTTGGTTAGAAGCTTTTATACAATTCTTTGATTATCTCTTTAACTATCTAGTTATATCATTTCTATTTTGTTAGTATGTAGTTACATTAAGGACAGCACTTTATTTTTTAGTCTGTACAGGCGGACATAATTTGTGACTTCCCTGATCGGTCTCTCCTAACAGGGCAAGAGTAAGGTCTTACCTCTTTTATTATAACAAGCATCACCATATATGAATGTTTCAAAGGTATTTCAAATGGCTTTAAAGCAACAGTCACCAACTTATGGGTGGGCCGCAACAAAATTTGAGTGGGTACTAGTTTCAAACTCTAGTTTAAACTAAATTCAGACTTTCTCTCTAAATAAATTTTGCTTAATTTAGGTTAAGAGATGTTAGCCTATATATAGCCTTTTTCTATACAGACACAGGTGTGAATCCAAATACCATGGCTTTTCCTGGAAAAGTACAAACATTTATCCTGCTAGCAACCAAACCAAGAGAACGGCTTACAGCACCTGCCTGAGTTTGTGGAAGAAATATATAAACCAGCATTCGATTCTGACAAAGGAATTGACTCCTGAAGTTCGCTTTTGTGGGAGCTGATATCATATATATATGCATAAACACACATACATGCAGAAGGAGAGGGAGACAGGGAGAGAGGGAGAAAAACATATATACTGTACAAACTGGAAATAAAGAAACTTACTGAAGTTTTTGCTTTCATTCGGATTTTCAATTTGTTTCTTGTTTTCTTTCCATTAAAGTTGACACTTTGTTTCATATACAGTCCGCCATTCTACTATATAAGCAAACTGATTATAACTATTAATGTAGTTAGATAATATTATAATGTAGTTATAATGTAGTTAATAAAAACAGTATTTTCATATTCCAGAATTTAAAAAAATTAATGTATCTGCATTTTACTTGTTGTAGGGTAAGCAGTTTTCTAGGTTCTTAAATTTGGTTTTGCAACACTAGGAACATAAAGACATTTTTGTTTTGTTTTGTTATATTTTTCTATTAAGAAAGGGAAACAGAGAAAAGTGTAGTTTTTAACCCAAAGACAGTTGACTCTATAGTCAAGGAAAATTTATCTAGGTCTGGAATTTTTCTTTGGAGTACAAAGTACCCTGTAAGATCACTTGTGTATGTTTCAGCAAATTATTAAAATTGAATTGTTACCGAGTGTACCATATTTACCTACATACAATTGCCTTTTAATAATGTTATCTCATTAACAATGGAGTGCCAATGAATATACACTTATTCCTGAAGGCTACCATATCTCAAAACACTCTGTGTTGTTTCATGGCAAAATTTATGAGAGTGTGATAGAGAGAGAAAAGTCCTGTAGTATAAGTACCATTTAATAATAGATTGAATTTATGACTGGCTGCAACATTTTGTGGTCACATGACTGCAATTTTTTTGGGAACAAATCCAATCAAGTCTATTGTTTCCCATATGCTCTGTTTTTTCTTCAGAGCACATTTAAAAACAACAACTGTATTTGATACAGATATACCATCACTTCATCCATTGTACTCTGTATGTAAGAATTTTTTGGAAGCAATATGAAACTCTATCTCCAAAATTTCTTTTTAAAGATCTATTACTAATTTTTAAACATTTTCTTATTCCTCATTTCAATAATTTAAGGACCTGTTCTGTGGATCAAACCCAAAAACTTAGATGTGTTTACTAGCATGCTTTCCTTGAACTAATGTTGTGTTTTCTCCCTATTCAGGACATACACACATTCCACAACAGGATGTTTATTGGAAGTAGGAAATATGCATTCCATCACAATTGTGTAATCAACTGTGACAGGAAAATTTTAGTTGAGCGCGAGTGACATCACTACCACAGCATCAACAGGAAGAAGAGGAAGTGTTTTTGTGTTTATGCAGATCTGGCACAGGGTTCGGGCATAAAAATAAGAGTAAAATATACCTATCACTTCGCACCGCAGATTTCTTATAAGCCAATATTATTTCTTAAATACTAGCAAGTACTATTTCCAGTACTGAGTTACTAATGCGGCATAAAAATGTCTTTTTTTCAAATCTGCACACATGGTTTTAAAGAAAACAGTTTTGTGTTATCATGCATCGTATTAACGGATTGCTTAGAAGATTAATATTCAGCAAAATTAAACTAGATAGATAAGAATGAAAAAAATATCCTATCATCCCAGTAAATTTAGCTACAGAAGAGAGAAGAAAAGAGTAAAGAATAATCCAGATAAAATCATGTATGAAATCAATTCTTCCATGAATTTTATAGTATACCATGACTTCTACCATTTTGAGGCATGTAAGATATAAAGCTGGTAACAATTAGCAGCAATGGGCTATCAGCTATCAGTAAATGCAGGAAAGAGGATGCTGGATTATAGAGATCTTTTGATGTGATCAAACAGCAATGTTTTATATTCTCTACCTGTTTTCCCTTCTAGGAAAAAGATTTCTGAAAAACCTTCCAGCAGCAGCTACTTCTATTATAGCTGCATGGTCAAGGAAAAAGATACTGTGACTTCATTTATTGGCCAAATGAATGCAGAGTTAAAAACTACAGTACAGATAGTCCCTGATTTACAACAGTTTGTTTAGTGACTATTAAAAGTTATGGTGACACTGAAAAAAGTGACTCATGACTGTTTTTCACTCCCATGGTCACATGATCAAAATTCAGATGCCTGGCAACTGTGACTCGTATTTATGATGGTTGCAGTGTCCTGGGAACATGTGACCCCCTTTTATGACTTTCTGACAAGCAAAGTCAATGGGAAAGCCAGATTTACCTAACAACCATGTTACTAATTTAACCACTGCAGTGATTCACTTAACTGTGACAAAACTCGCTTAACAGATGTTTCACATAGGAACAGAATTTTTGGGCTCAGTTGTGGTTGTAACTCAAGGACAACCTGTATTTTGGAAATGAATGCCAGGGTTTCATATAAATTTGATTTTTTTTAAATCTATGTTTATTTTTCTATTCCCAGATATATTGGTAGGG
>JANHFO010003393.1:15628-47241 GCA_032468095.1 Pareas carinatus
AAACCCCCCCCCCCCCAGAGTGACCCCTGGAGACAACAAGTCTGGGCCTACAGGCTTCGACTACCTTAGGGGCAATGTCTAAGCAGTTTACATTGAGCTCAATACATTACAGAGTGGTTAAAATATAAACAACTGGGGCAGTGGGAGAACAGCATTTTCTTCCCCCCATTAGCTCACTTTTTTCAGCCTTCCGTTCTGTTGCAGGTGTATTTTCTGTGAGTGTTTTATTCACCATTGTACTGCATCATGAATTGAAATGATCTAGCTCTCGCACATGCGTGCTAGTTGTAGTCGACTCTAGGGGCGGTGCCAATCACCAGGAGACTTGAGAGTGCTAGTCCCACCTTAGGCATGAAAGCCAACTAGGTGACTTTGGGCCAATCACCAGGAGACTGTGAGTTCTAGTCCCACCATAAGCAGGAAAGCCAGCTTGGGCCAGTGGATCGCTCTCTCTCAGCCTAACTCACCTCCCAGAATTGTTGTGTGGAGAAAATAGAAGGAGGAAGGAATATTAGGCATGTTCACTATCATGAGTTGTTTATAAAAATAATAAAGGTAGGATTTTTTAAAAAAAATTCTTAGAAAGTAAGAATAAAAAATTCTACTTCCTTTGGTGAGAGTAAAAAAAAAAGCAACTTTCTGGTCCTTTTTAAGAATGAAGTTTAAAAGAAAAACCTTGTACACTCCATCCTGTTTGCTCGGGGGGGGGCGGGGTTCTGCAAGAAAATCGTGTGCATAGAAATAAATATCGTTTTATTTGTGTACAGCTTGTTCTTCAATGATTCCTAACCTTCTGTAGCACCATCAGTGTAAAAAACATTTCCCTGACTAATTGCGGGTTATGTTTATTGGTACTCAAATGATTGCATTATGCCAGCGTTTATCAGCCTTGGCTGCTTTAAGATGGGTAGACGTCAACTGCCAGAATTCCCAGACAGCCCTAGCTGCCTGAGGAATTCTGGGAGTTGAAGTCCACCCATTTTAAAGCAGCCAAGGTTGAGAAACACTGCAATTAAGTGTTTTCTCTCGGCCTTGTTTTGAAAAAGGGATGTCAGAAAAGTCTCCGTCACGCAAGGAGGTCAAGAAATGGAAGACAAGCATTTGGCAATTACTCACATTATGCGCTAGGTTTTTGTGACAGCAAGCACCATGTTCCATTTTTTTTTAGTTTTTAAGAGTTTTGTTTTCTTTCCTTCCTTCAATCCAATTGCAACCTTTTTTTTCTTTTTTTGAGAAACTCCCTGATGAGATTTTAATTGTCTGAGTTGACGCTGGATGAGTTGTGAGTGTCTCTGCATGTTATTATGAGATCTCTTTTAAAAACAGTACACAAACAGTTCCCCAAATTAATCCCAAGGTAGATTCCCCGGTATCTGAAATTTATGCACTTTATTTTAATTGTGTTTCTGACAGAAAACCAAAACTGTAATGATCTTCCAAAGGGAGCGGGCCAAATCTGCTCAATGAGTTGCATTTCAGCTTTTTATTGTTCCTCATAAATTTTGAGAACATTCCATGCTCACCAGAGGAATATTACCCACTCAAGTGGTTTTCATTAATATTTATTTAAATGTGCACCCTGTGGTGTTTTCAAGGATCAAAGCAAATGTTTGTCTGCATGACTCAGTGATTTTATTGATTATGTGCCATCAAGACTATGTAGATAGATTATCCCCACGATGAATCCTATCTGGTCCTTTAAGTCTTCCAATGATGGAAAAACTCAAATAATAATACTAATTGATTGATCAATTGATTAGGTGCCATCACGTCAACCACTTAGACAGATCTCCAGAATGATCAGTCCTCAACATGGTCTTCAGAGTCCTTCCACCCTGCTATGGGCCACTCTCTTCTCTTTCCCTCCATCTTTCTCACTATTAGAGACTTGTCAAGAATGCTAGGCCTTCAGAGGAAGCATCCAAATGATGACAAGATGACTTAGCAGATACTTACGCTTGAGTAAAGGATAAAAATGGGTTGTCCTACAGTGAGGGCACAAGAAGAAATTGTGACTATTGAGACAAAGGAGTGAGGTATCTTTAGGACTTCATGTTCTTCTCTTCTCCATGGAAGCCAAGTCCAGTTTTTGAGCCTTTCTTCTATATTGCAGCCCATAATACCAAATAATACCAACATAATAAAACCCAGGAATTCTGAATCCACTTAGAAGTCTTGTTATAGGAGACTGCCAATTGAGGAAGTCAGGCTGATTTTATTAAAGAGTTTTCTCAACTTTAATATTCAGCTGAATAGCCTTCCTTATTGTTGATTCTTCTCACACTTGAATAAAACTATATAATCTGGTGAAAAGGAGATTAACAATTTACTGTCATGCTGCAAAGAGGGGATTTTAGGATCTTTCCCTTGGGGAACAGCGGTGTCTACAAAGGTGTGAAAGAAATCAAGATGATGCCACATGACTGTGTGATCAAGGCCATGACAAAAGTCCACAGCTCAGAAGCATGTGCTGACTGGGAAATTCTGGGAGTTGAAGTCCACAAGTCTTAAAGTTGTCAAATTTGGAGACCCCTCTTCTAAAAGAACAAAGTTAGCTTAGTGAGATATTGATAATCCATACTTTTCTTCCTTATCTCCCTCTACCTTCTTGTCTTCCAATCAGCACATTATTCCAGTAATTATTACTGATTTCTTACACTTGTATTTTCCCTTTCTTCTATGAACTTGAGATTGTGCATCTGAGGCTCCTAATTTTATTCCCAGAAGATCTACCTTGTTAGGTAGGCAGAGGGAGAGAGTGACTGTTTCAAGGTCAAGAACTCGGTACGAATATCTATATTCTTCTAAAACTTCCTAGTCTGTAAACTTTAGCTGGGCTGCAGGGCAACAATTTTTGAACCAAGGTACCTAAAATGGGGATCCAAAAACATAATGAAGATGTCATTGTCCCTTAAACCTGATTATGCCAGCAGGCCTAGGAATCCGGGGGGGTGGTGGTGAACTGGTGAGGTGGCTCCATTACGATTAAATTAGCATAGAAGCATTGAACTTTTCAATATAAAGTTCAATTGATTTGGATCAAGCAATTTAATCCACTGAGAAAAAAGATCGATATTAAAACATCCATGTACACCTAGCTTTCAGCCATCCAATTGAAATAAATTCTAGAGGAAATAGATGAATAGGCTGTAAAATACATCTCAGTGTGAGTAATTGAGCTTTGATTCTAGGTATGTAGATGATATAATTTTATCTGCTTAAACAAAGCCATTGTGTTCTTTTTCCCAAGAAGGACACAAAAGATAAAATCAAGATCTCTCACATGTTTTTTTTTAAATTGTGAGTTTTCATTTGATGGAATAAATTAGTAACATTTTATATTTATCTAAGGCAAACATGTAGGGAACAGGCTAGTTTTTTTTTTCTGGGACAAAGATACCAAAGTCTCGAGACCATATCCTGGAATTGTCTCTTACTTGCAATATTCACAACATTTGAAACTTGGGAGTTCCCCCAGTTTGTCTTGCAGGAATAGTGACTGTTAAGAGGTTTGGGAACATCTTGCCTTAGTTCAAGAGGTTGGTGATTTCAGTTCAACATTCTTGAAGACCAGTCAGAAACTTCAGCTGGTCAAGATTGCAGTAGCATGTATGGTAATGGGTGCACCTTGGTTTCCCTGTGTAACATCTTTGTTGCGTGAGCTCCACTGTTGTCAAGACTGAGTGCTCTAGCATCTACTCAATTCTTACTATCAGCTTGCCATTCTCGGGAAGGGAGGGAGGGAATGTGTTGGCATGGGAATCTCTACTCCTTCTGACCGTGAGACACTGCAATCTCTCAAGGTCATCTTAAGCAGGTGTGAGACCGAAGCAGACAGTTTCCATAACAAAGTGCACTTCTTTATTCGGATCACGTGATGAACTGAAGGGCTGGTTAAGAAAATCTAAAGTTTAAAGTATACAAACTTGTGTGTGGGAAATTTAGAGTTGGTTTTGCTTCAGCTGTACCTATCCAGTATATTCAATAAATATTAAGACTTTTGGAAGCGGCATGTCCCAGGAGTTTTATTTTTGGATTACCTAGTGGGACTGTTGACAACTGGCTTCCAGTTTCTTTCCAGGTGCAATTCAAGATGCTGGTCATCACCTTTAAAGCCATATGGCACAGGGCCAGGTTGTCTGTGATTCTGCCTTTCCCTACAGACACCTACCCACCCTATTAGATCAGGCAAAGTGGCGCAGTGGTTAAAGTGCAGGATTGCCAGCAAACTCTGCTCACAGCCCGGAGTTCGATCCTGATGGGGTTCAAGGTTGACTCAGCTTTCCATTCTTCTGAGGTCAGTAAAATGAAGACCCAGATTGTTGGGGGGCAATATGCAAATAATGCTTACATTGTAAACCGCCCAGAGAGTGCTGTAAAGCCCTGTGGGGCAGTGCATATGTTGTGTACTGTGGGAAGGCAGACAAGCGGACACACAAGGTTGAACTCACAGCTGTTTATTCAACAGAATGTGAACCGAGACAAGGAAATGCTAGCTTCCGTGTCTCCTTCTAACTTACATTCAAACTTTTCCGAGCTGGGCGATGGACCAATCGCTGCACAGAGCACCTCTCTGCTAGGCTCCCATTGGCTCCCCCAAATGACTGTCTCTTGGCCAATGCCAGCTTGCGGGTTTTCCCGTGCTGCCGCCCGCAAGACATAACAATGTAAGCCTTAATGCTATTGCTACACCTTTCCCTAAATATTGCCATCTGAGGGGCTCTAGGAAGTGAGGGTCCCTGTCCCATGGAGGAACACTCTGCCCCCACAAAGTTCTCATCTGGTCTCCCCTGTAAACTTTTAAAGATCTTGATTTCCTCCAGGCTCAGAGATAAGAGACTATATGACTTGCCACCAGGTTTTTGTTGCTTTCAATGGGAAACTTTTTTATACTTTTATAACTTATTATGTTTTATTATGCTGTTTTTACTTTAGATTGGGAGCTGTCCAGAATTGACTATAAGATGGGCGGCTGCATAAATGTTTTCGATGAATAAACATATACATAAAATGCCATCACGGGATTTGGCATGGTGTTTCGAACGTGAAAAAAAGAGAATGGTGCAGGGGAAAAAAAGGTAGTACATTCACCCCAAATTGCGCCCGGCCTGCCAGGATAAGAAGAGAGGGCATGTTAAGAGGTTCCCACCAATTAGGGGTTGTCATCTGGTGGGAAGGGCCTTCTCGGTGGCGGCCCCTTTCTTTATGGAACATCCTTCCCCCTGGGTTGGCCCCGACTCTGTTGTTTTTCTAAATGGCCTCAAAATGTGGTTTGGTCAGTGGGCCTGAGGGGATCACAAATGGAGATGGAGCCGATCAAGTGACTAATTTGATTATCTTATGGCTAACATGGAGTTGGTTTATGGGTTTTTATTAAAGTTTTTTTAAAAAAATTGTAAGCTGCCCAACGTTACCTATGTGTGAATTGGGCAGCTGTATAAATTTGTTTTAATAAATAAATAATAATAAATTTAGTAAATGATAATAAATAATAATAAATTAAAAGCATATACCATGTTTCCCCCCAAATAAGACCGGGTCTTATATTAATTTTTGCTTCAAAAGACACATTAGGGCTTATTTTCCGATTAGGTCTTATTTTCAGGGAAAACAAAATATTGGATGGTTTCACACATTGGTCATTAAAATAGAGGATTCTGAAGCATACATCCAATAACCAGCTCCTCCTATAGCTGGAAAAGCAACGAACAAACTAACTGTGAAGAAATCCGACGGAATGAAAATAAATAAAATAAACCTACTTACCTCCTCATTGTCACCGGTAGATTTATTTTGAGAGTCTCTCTTGAGCCTCTCAAAGCATAAAATTGCACATCCTCTACTTCAGCTCCCCCATTCTAATTAATAGGTTTAACAGCTGTTCCGGTATAAGGAACACCTTGTAAGCTTTCAATAAAATGACACATTGCCAATGGCAGAACAGGGAACGGTGCTTTATTAAAATATATCTCACTTTGTTAAATGTATTTAATTGCGATATTTATATATACTACTGCCTTCCTGTTTCTAAAACCCTTGAACAGCATTCAGATCGAGACATTGCTAAAGTATTCCGAGACTTCCATTGTCACGATGGTTAATTGTGCCTCTGATTTTGTGGGTCGACTTTATTAAAATGCACTGGCACTCTTGAAATGTGGCATTAGAAGCAGAAAACAGAGACTAATCATGATAAATTTTCAAACAATTTAAACTCGCGGCACGTTGAATTCCAGCTGCCTTTTTTCACGAAGGCTTCTTATCTCCTAATACCCGCCCCCCCACAAGGGAAACAAAATTGCATTCCTTATTCATTTGGAAAGAAACTCTTTATTTTAATTCTAAATAAGGAGCAGCTCCTTGAAATAGGAGACAGGTGACAACCTTGCTAATTAATAACCTCTTCCGACACTTGCATTAAAATTATGGCTGGTCTTTTTTTCTTTTTCTTTTTTGCTCCCTCCCTCCCTCTTTCTCCAACACAAATGCGCCGTTGCACACGTACACATACATTTCTCCAGAATGTTTGCTTTCCACATTAACATGGCTCTTATACAATGAGATGTCTTTGATCTCGTTTCAAATTCTGGAGGGTTGCCCCCCCGCCACACACACACACAAAAAAGGGGGGGGAAAGGAACCACTCTGCTTGAAATATTAAAACCATATTTCCTGCACAACCTGTTTTGGGTGCCCTTCCGACTGAATTCGCCACGCCCATTACACCTGTAAAACTGCCAGTCTGCCATGTGTTCCTGAGGGAAAATATTAACCAAAGTTGGTTGGAGGACAGGTAGAAAAACATTGACTTTATGGGTGACCAGACCAACCTCTGGATTCAGAGACGTTCCCCCAGAAGGCAACCAGGATTTTTGGATACCTGTGGCTCTTTCTTAGCTTTCTGGAAGGGGCAACTTATACAGAAAATGATGGATCTCTTGAGTAACATTCTGGTGAGTAAGGGAAAAAGGAGGTATGAGCAGCAGGCTGGGCTCAAAAATCTACTGCAAACTAGTTGGTTTTTTGCTAAACCTCGAGGATTTTCCTGTTAAGCAGGTAAAGATTAACCCTTTCTAAGCCAGGCATCATTCTGGAAGTTGTGCTAGATATGAACAATGCATTCTTTGTTTGTGTCCCGCCTTTTAATGTTTTTTATAAGCAACTCAAGGTAGCAAACGTATCTAATACTCCTTCTTCCTACTAATTTCCTCACAACAGTCTGGTGAGGTGGGTTGACTGAGGGAGAGTGACTGGACCAAGGTCACCCAGTCACTTTCATATCTAAGGTGGGACTAGAACACACAGTCTCCTGGTTTCTAGTCTACTGCTACACTAGACCAATGTTGAAGGTCCCTGTAGAATCTCTGAGTATGTCTCCCCACGTTGATTGGATCTGCTTATCTGAGACAGGAATCATTCCTACTCCATTATCTCCCTTCAAGTGTCCCTGGACTCCAGCTCTCGTCAGTCCCAGCCGGTGATTGGGGAAGACAGGATAAATGTGATGTCAATATGTGGAGGGCCCCAAATTTCCTCAGCCCCGGAAGATTGCATCTTCCCATGAATAAAAGTATTAGCACGTTACCGACCAGCATCACTATAAAATGTTTTTTGTGATTGAAGATTACTTTGCCACCAGAAACTTTCTGAAAAGCTAAGTGGTGTTTAGTTCTAGATATCGATGCAGTTCTGTTTTGGAAATGCACGTTGATTAAGGAGAACATGGTGACTTTACAGCTTTCTCCTTCTGCTGTAGCTTGTTCTTCCTGTTCCTCAATTTAGAATTTGGTAGCATCTTCATTCCATGGGAGATGGCACTTACACAAGATCTGGCATTTCTTCTACCTGCAAGCTTTAGGGAATGCCTAAAAGAGTCGTTTCCATTGGTAAACTTTGTGTTAAATTTACCTTTTTGTCATTTAGTTCTAGATATAGTACAACTCCCGGTGAAGGTTGTAGTTGGGGCTTAAAATTAGTTGTCTACAGCAGAGGTCTCCAACCTTGGTCCCTTTAAGGCTTGTGGACTTCAACTCCCAGAATTCCTCAGCCAGCATAGCAAACCTGGCAACTTTAAGACTGGTGGACTTTAACTGATTGGGGAATTCTGGGAGTTGAAGTTCACAAGTCTTAAAGTTGCCGAATTTGGAAACCCCTGGGCTACAGCAAATTTACTCTGCATTTTTCAGCCGGTTCTCATTCAAGCTGAGGAAACAAAATGGGCTTTAGAAAATTCTGTCAAAGGAGATGAGAAGTTGGATGAAATGCTTATGAATATTGTTCTTGTTCATATAAAATTGTGTGTGTGTGTTTTTGAAGTTCCTATTTCCTTAGGCTTTCCAAATTAATATATTAAAGGGAAACCACTCTCGTTTTTAAAAGCTCAGTTTAAGGAGACAGCTGACCAGAGACATTTCACAAAATGGAAAATACATAAAACAGCGATAGTGTGCTTTTTTTGTAAAGAAAAAAAAAAGGTGCCGGTGCATTCTATGACAAAAAAAGCATACACACAAAGTATCAAAACTGCACACATGATAATATGTTACTGTCAAGAAGAACAAGGAGGACATTGCAATTCTTCCACTTTTTAAAGCAAAAAAGAGGGGGGATTTTCCTCAATCACAGCTCATATAATAAAGCCTGCAAGCCACTGATCCTCCTGGCTTGATTTAAACTTGACCTCCCCTTCTGCTTCTGCTTGACAGTGCTCATTCTCCATTGGCAAAATGCTCCTCCGGCCATTCTTCTTCACTGGATTTGGAATTGTTTCAAGGAGGGGTTTTTGTGAGTGACAGCCGGCTGGAGCAATAATACGCTGTGCTAATCAAAGATTAGATCAATCCACTGAAAGATTCTCCTAAACGATTTAGGAAATCCTTTCTACCTTAGGCCAGTGATAGCAAACCTATGGCATGTGTGCTGCAGTGGGCAGGCAGAGCCCTCTCTGTTGGCATGCGAGCCACATTGCCCCAGCATCGCCCCAGAGCTGAGCATTGGATAACGACACACATAGGGGCCATCCGCATGCTTGGAACAGAGTAGCGGCACCAGGTGATGATGACATAGGAGCCATGCACATGCTCGGAAAGGAGTAGTGGCGCCAGGCAATAACATCACAGTGCACCTAGGGGCCATGCACATGCTCAGAAAGGAGTAGCGGCACCAATGACATCACGAACCGTGACTCATTAGCCGCAACTTGTCTGGGCACCTGGTCTCTAAAAGGTTCACCATTACTGCCTTAGGTGAATCTAAGGACGTCAAACAATTTTGAGAATTTTGTTCAGCCTATGTTTTGGTAAGTCACAAACTCTCTTTCGCCACAGAAACTTGGAAATGTCACCAACTGCTGTCTACCGATAAGAGTTGCAGTCGCACCTTTGTCTCCAGTGAAACTTAAGAAGAAGTTTCAGGAGATGCAAGCTTGGCATTTAAGTCTGTTGCTGCTGGTCTTCAATTGTGGGAATGGACTTTAGTGTGGTGTTGAATTCCAGATGTTGGACTGAGATCAGGGAGTCCCAGGTTCAAAATCAGGCAAGTCCAAATTCCTGCTGACACCAGAGATACGGGTAGTCCTTGATTTACAACAGTTCACTTAGTGACCATTTGAAGTTAAAACGACACTGAGAAAAGTGACTTATGACTGTTTTTTACACTTACAACCATTGCAGCATCCCCCCCGGTCATGTGATTAAATTCAGACGCTTGGCCACTAACTCATATTTATGACGGTTGCAGTGCCCCGGGGTCATGCGGTCCGCTTTTGCAGCCTTCTGGCAGCAAAGCCAATGGGGAAGCCAGATTCACCGAACAACCATGTGACTTGCTTAACAACTGCAGTGATCCACTTAACGATGGCAAGAAAGTTCATAAAACGGCAAAACTTGCTTAGTGACAAAAATGTTGGGCTCAATTGTTGTAAGATGAGGCCTATCTATATTCTGATTTCAACTGAAGTTTGACCTAGTAGTTAACGTACCAGGTTAGAAAGCTGGAAACTCTTGAGTGAGTGTGCCCTGCCTTTGTCATGAAATGTTGGATATGTTCACCTCCATGAATTACGAGGGCAATTCGAAAAATAGCCTCCCTTTGGTTATCCATGACAGACACTCGTAGATACAGAACGTTTATTATACACATTGGAAAGCTGCAACATTCCATGACTTTCGACAGAATCATCCTTCAAACGGAGGCCCGTTGTCATCACGTCTTACAAGGTTTGAAATTCCTTCTGTACAGAAATCTCCCTCCTGGGAATGAAGCCAGAAGAGGTGGGAGTCGCCTGGCACCCAGTCTGGACATCCCAACGTTGGAATTGCTCCAAACATTCTTGGATGTGTCGAATGATGTGCGGGCGAGCATTATTGTGAATAATGCTTTTGAAGTCAGCATGCCTCGATGCTTGCGTCACACTGTTTCGACGGTGGCAATGCAGTTCACAATGCTGTTCCAGGGTGGCTTCATTCTCATGAGGGAGATTTCTTTGCAGAAGGAATTTCAAGCCTTGTAAGACGTTATGACAACAGCCTCAGCTTGAATGGCGATGATGTTGAAAAGACATGTCATGTTGTAGTTTTCTAATGCCTATAATAAAACTTCTGTATCTATGAGTGTCTGTCATTGATAAACAAAAGGGAGGTTTTTTCCTGAATGGCCTTCGTATTTATAAACATAATAAAGGTGGGATACACATAAATCAATAAAATATTCACAAGTGGTTTCAAAAGGTCACAAAAAGCAGCATTGTATCATCATGATGCAAACCCCAACTCCTTTTATGTGCATTGTGTCATCACACACACATAGGAAAGGGGCTGTGGTTTGTACCACAATGGCTCAACTGCGCTTTTTTCATTTGGACAAATTTCTCTGAACCAATGGGCACCTTTAAATTTTCCATTTAAAAATGCAAAATTGTGAACAATCAAGTGTAAATGCACTTTTACTTCTCCAAATGGTTTTCCTAACGGCCCCTTGTATTCCTTGTTAATCTGTCCTCAGAACCTTCTTTCAGATTTAAAACAGGTAGTGGTAAATCTAGAGCTTTTTTTTTAAAAAAAACAAAGATATATAATGGCATTATAATTGCATTTTTATTTGGCATCTCCACTCGTGCAGGAAAAATGAAATGAAAAACAGAGCTCTATTGTCTCCTTAATCCATAGGAAATTATAGCTGGATTAGATGAACTTCAAGCTATCTGCACAGTCTAAAATTCCACTATTGTCTTTTGTTAAAATAAATTTGCCTGCAGTTAAGAGTTGAGATATGGAATGATAAATTTTATAATTTTTTTTTTACTAATGTTATCATTTTAGGATTCTTTGGACTTTTGCTGGCACACGGATTGGGAAAAACATCACTTATTGGACCTGCCTATAGATAAGAGCTGGGTTATGGGATGAAAGGGAGTCTTGCGTACTCAGTTTGTCGAGGCATTGAAGAGTCGAGGAGGTTGAAAACAGGAACAGGGTTTCTTAGCTGGAACAGGAACAGGAACAGAAGCAGCAAGGATTGCTGCACAGCTCTATTTATACAGTTTAGCCACTAGGTGGCAACCAACGAAATGCAAGAAACTTCCTGGGCGAACGCCCTGGAGACAGGAAGTCTGGGACTTACAATAGGCCTAATTGCCAGCCTAACTACCATCAATGACTCAGTGATTTACAGTAGATTAGGCCAATACATAGCAGGGGGCATGGTGGCTCAATGGTTAAAGACACTGAGCTGGTAGTCTGGGTTTGAGACCCGAGCACCTTGTGATAGGGTGAGCTTTTGTTCTTGTCCCAAAGACAAGGGGCAACTGGACTTTCTTTGCTTTTCTTCGAAGACAGCTCACTTCTCATCCAAGAAGCTTCTTCAGCTCTGACTGGATGGTGGGGAATGGAAAGATTTATATCCCATGCAGACAGCTGGTCATTTGCATCCTTTCAGAGAGCCATCGCTTTACTTTCAGGGTACTTAATGACTTCCTTTGAGTTAGTGGTGGTTTTTTTTAATGTACTTTATTGGATCTGATAGAAGATGCTATGGCCATGTTAAATTTTCTTAGGACACTCTCTCTCTTTCTAATGACTTGATAGCCTTCCTAGCTGCCAAGGGTTAATTCTGAAAAAAATCCTTGGGAAAACATCCCTCCCTCAGATCCTTCTCGGGTTTTTTATGGAACTGTGAGAAGCCAAGGAGAACGTTAGATCTGTGGACAAATATGCCATGAAAGAGGGAGGATATTCCTAGACTCCCTTCAATCATCATGATATCAGTGTTCCAATATGGGAACACATATAGGGGTTGCTACAAAGAAGAGGGGATCGACCTTTTTTCCAAAGCACCTGAAGGCAGAAGAAGAAGAAATGGATGGACACTAATCAAGGAGACACCCAACCTAGAATTAAGGAGAAATTTCCTGACAAAGAGAACAATTAACCAGTGGAATGGCTTTCCTACAAAAGTTGTGAGTGCCCCATCATTGGAGGTTTTTAAGAAGAGATTGGACAGCCATTTGTCCGGAATGGTGTATAGGGTCTCCTGCTTGAGCAGGGGGTTAGACTAGAAGACCTTCAAGGTCCTTTCCAACTCTCTTATTTTGTTATCTGAACGCCAAATGGCAAGAATATTGTACTTCACTCTTGTCTTCTGAAAACCTTTCAAAAAGACATTCTCTTTCATGAAATGGAATGAGAACCCTACAAAGAAGGGCCGGAGAATTTCTCTGCCAAGCATGACTTCCTGTGACATTTCCTGGTAAAATTGAAAGAGATGGACAAAAGGCTACAAATGAATCAGGACAGCGCATCCGTGTGCGTATGTAGAGTGACAGTGGCTGGGAACGAAAGGGACTGAAGATGGAAGGGATCTGATGAGCAAACAAAGGTGTGATCCTCAGATGTCCAAGTGGGTGGAGAAGATGGCCCTCTTGGCACCATTTCCCATCTGACTTCTATTTTTGCTCTTGCAAAGAAAGTCGTGTTTGATTATTAGGAGTGTTTCTCTATTTGACCATCGCTCCCAACGTCGATACATGGCTTGTGCATTTTATTTGTAGTTTCCTCTTGCTCTGTCTCTCTCTTTCCCAGGAAGGCAGCTTCCTGAGAAAAATAAAATTGCAATCCAATTACCCTGCTGTTAGAAGATTGTAGGAGGCTGACCTTGCAAATGACTGGAAAATTCAAAATGTGGTACAGTAAATCTCATTTGCTTGGGTTGGATGTTGGAAGCTGGCCACAAATTAGTCTAATAGTCCAACACTGCCTTGTCTCTGGATTAAAAGGCCTACTCTTTCCATTTTAGAGTCTTTTTTTAAGGAAGGGAGAGTCAAATAGCTAGGGAGCCCTCACCCGTATGATTCCGTAATCACAGACTTAGAATTTTCACTGAAGGGATTAACATCTGTCGGATGTTTCAAGAGCAGGCCATGGCAACAAATCTGGGGGGGTGGGTTGGCTGAGACCAAAATTCACAAGTGAGTTTCTATGTCTGAAAGGGGACTACAACCTCCCCATTCTAACTTCAGCACTGTAATCATTACACCACAGTGATTTTGAGGATGTTGGAGAGTGACTGTCTCAAGGTCCCCTGGTGTAGGAGAAGAGCAGGAAGGTGGAGTTAAATGTGTCATCAGTTTGGAGTCATTGGGTTGCCACAAAGACTCACGTCCAGCCTCCGGTGAATTCCACTGACCCTTATCTGTCAACCAGATTCTTGACCAGTAACAATACTAAACTCTTCTGTGCTTTGAAATAATCAAATGCTCCTGGTTATTTGCACTTGACACCTAATGAGTTTGTGGTTGAGGGGAACTTGAACTCCTAGTCCAACTCCTTCTCTACTACAGATAGTCCTTGACTTACAATTGTTTGTTTAGTGACTGTTTGAAGTTACAACAGCACTGAAAAAACAACATGACCGTTCTTCCCACAACTGTTGCAACATCCCCATGATCACATGATCAAAATTCAGACGCTTGGCAACTGGCTCATATTTATGATGGTTGCGGTGTCCTGGAGTCAAGTGACCACCTCTGGTGACCTTCTGACAACCGAAGTTAATGGGGAAAACCAGATTCACTTAACGACCTTGATTGGCGTATTTGTTTACTTGCTTATTCTTTACTTCTGGATTGTTGGTCTGATGTTAACTTTGGAGTAACCAAGATTACCAAATAATTTTGATAATTACCAAATAACCAAAGCAACCAAGCTCAAAAAGCACCAAGGATCCCTCATTCCATGCCTAACCTACAAATATTCTCCTTTATTGATATCAATCGTGGTCATAAGTCGAGGACTACCTGTATATCAATCTGGTTCTTGAGCTCAGAGAAAGGGACTGGTCTTCCAGGGAGCTCCTGTGGCTGAGGAGAAGACCAGAAACTTGGTCTCCTTGTTCTTAGTCCAACACCTTCCCCTTACACCAGGGGTAGGCAACCTTGGCTGTTTTTTGA
Organism: Pareas carinatus; assembly: GCA_032468095.1. Classification (NCBI taxonomy): domain Eukaryota; kingdom Metazoa; phylum Chordata; class Lepidosauria; order Squamata; family Pareidae; genus Pareas; species Pareas carinatus. Next base: position 30,072 of record JANHFO010003393.1, read on the forward strand.
CTTGTGGACTTCAACTCCCAGAACTCCTGAGCCAGCATGACTGGCTCAGGAATTCTGGGAGCTGAAGTTCACAAGTCATAAAAGAGCCAAGGTTGCCTACTGCTGCCTTACACCATAGTAGCTCTTAAAACTATTTCACCCATTAACACATCTTGCCTTACACTTTGCTTTATCTCACCTCATTGTGTTCTGTTCTAATTTTAGTGCATCCCAGGAGTGCACAACGTTGCTCCGAATTTCAAGCCCCTGAGCTGTGGGCCTAAAAATAAAGTATAGGGGCATGGGAAATCCTTAGACTCTGGTTTTATCGAACCATTTTTAGTAGGTGAGGGGAAAGAGGAATCTCAGCTTTAGACTAGAATAGAATGTCAGAGTTGGAAGGGACCTTGGAGGTCTTCTAGGCCAACCCCCTGCTCAGGCAGGAAACCCTATACTATTTCAGACAAATGACTGACCATTCTCTTCTTAAAAACTTCCAGTGTTGAAGCATTTACAACTTCCGGAGGGAAGTCCTTCCACTGATTAATTGTTCTCACTGTCAGGAAATTTCTCCTTAGTTCTAGGTTGCTTCTCTCCTTGACTAGTTTCCATCCATTACTTCCTGTCCTGCCTTCAGGTGCTTTGGAGAATAGCTTGATTCCCTTTTTCTTTGTGGCAGCCCCTGAGATATTGAAAGACTGCTATCATGTCACCCCAAGTCCTTCTTTTCATTAAACTAGACAGACCCAATTCCAGCAACCTCGTTCTTCCTATGTTTTAGCCTCCAGACCTCCAATCATCTTTGTTGCTCTTCTCTGCACTCTCTCTTGAGTATCAACGTCTCTTTTTAACATTGTGGCAACCAAAACTGAATGCAGTATTCCATTTGAGGTCTTACCCAGGCATTAGAAAGTGATATCGACACTTCATATGAAAAATAAAAATATCTAATGGTTCATCAAGTCTGTCCTTTGGGTTTCTTTGTTTTTTGTTAGCTTGCTTGCTTGTTTATTTATTTATTTATTCTTATAATGCAGTGCAATACACTATAATATATATTATAATACAATGCAATATATACGATCAAAATGATACAATACGATATAATATTATACTTATAATATATATGCATGTTTTGTATGCCTGCCAAGGGTTCCTTTTTAAACCAGACTCGGTTTGATTGACCCAGACTTTGAAAAGCCACAAAAGCAACCGAGCCTGGACAGCTAATACAATAAGCCAATATTATAATTATGAGAATTTCTCCACTTCCTCCCATGGTTTGAATGAGAACGGTTCCAAAAAAAGGCAGATACATATTTATTGCCACAGCACCCTTTTATAACATGCTCTTTGTGGCAAGGAACTATAACTCCTCAAGTATTGATGTCCCCACTTCTAGTTGTTGTGGCAGTTATTTGCATAAGTGATCCCATTTGTCCGATATTTAGAATATGGCAAAATCCATATCCATATCCATGATGAAATGCTTTGTGACATGATGATTGTACTTCCTAACATGATAACATGATGAATATACTTTATGATTATGAATGCATCTAATACCTACTTGACATGATGAGTGTGCTTTATGATAATGAAAGTATCGTAGGATTGTAGTCATTGTTTGTCAGTTATAACCTTATGATTGTAGCCACAGTTTGTCAATTGTAGCCTGTATGTAAGTATTGAGCATGTACCACGGAGACAAATTCATTGTGTGTCCAGACACACTTGGCCAATATGTTCCATTCTATTCTAGCCCATCTCATTTCAATGGACCTGATTTTCATTGTCTTGATTTAGTTGCTGAGTTTTAGATTTTGCATTTCATTCTATCATTGGATGCTGCTTGAATGATAGTACAGGTAGTCCTTAAGGCTATTGCAGCATCCCCATGGCCATGCGATCAAAATTCGGATGCTTGTCAACTGGGTCATGTAATCACCTCTGACAAGCAAAGACAATGGGGAAGCCAGATTCACTTAACAACCGTGTTACTACCGTGTTTCCCTGAAAATAAGACTGAGTCTTATATTAATTGCTACTAAAAAAGACTGAATAGGGCTTATTTTCCAGCTAGGTCATATTTTGGGGGAAATACGGTACTCAATGCGTCCGTCTTGTTGACAATCTTAACTGGGGCTTATTTTGGGGGGTCGGGCTTCTATTACGAGCATCCTGAAAAATCATGCTAGGGCTTATTTTCCAGTTAGGTCTTATTTTCGGGCCACCAGGGTAGCAACAAATGCAATAATTCACTTAACAACTATGGCAAGAAAGGTCATAAAACAGAGCAAGACTCACTTAAAAACTGTCTTGTTCAGCTACATAAATTTTGTGCTCAGTTGGGGTCATACGTTGAGGACTATCTGCCTAGGTAGAAACACAGGGCATGCATCAAATAGCAGGAACAGCTTTTCGGCAACCGTCATCCCTTCTCAGTTTTACCCCCCTGTTTAGAAACGCCTTTGTCACTTAAGGCTGAAATTCCTCCTTTAAAAAAATTGCTGCCTTCTGTAATTACATGCAATCCTTCTGGTTACATTGTCTTCTGTTCCCTTTTATTGCAGTTTTGTAATGTTTATATTGTAATTGCTTTAGAACTGATTTATTGCTGGCTTTTCTTGTTGCCATTTCCATTATGTAACCATGTTTTTCTTGGGATGGATGTACAGCACTTGTTATTGCACGCTGCCTGACCTTGTCTGGGGTTGGAAGCTAAGCTGGGTCAGATCTGGCTAGTATTTAGATGGGAGATTATCTGGGCTATACGTTAGGTATAGAGAGCTGAACAGATATGGAAAGAAAGCAATGGCAATCCACATTTGCACTATCGTGAGAGGAATCTACATCGATGCGTCCCTAAAGTTACCAGGAATTAAGATTGCCCTGAAAAAGATTTTACCTGGCCTATCAGAAACGTTACTTATTTTTCAGGAAAGGAACTATGGGATATAAAAAATTTCAGATGAATAAATGTTGGTGTCATCCTCAAACCTGGGATGAACATTCAGCTGAAGCTACAAAGTTTTGTCCAGAGACTCACCAATATTGTCTTAAGAAATATGAATGTGTAACCATGCAGTAGAAGCTGTAGCATATCTCTGAGTGTTAGCAGCCAAAGCAATCAATTAAGCAACCAACCAACCAACCAGTATGTTGGCTTTTTGGCACTATTTGCAATGCTGATTTGTAGGGAGAATGTACTGTATCTCAAAAATGTATCGTATGGCATGAGGAAGGTGTTTTGTGACAGAATGAAATGTGTTTTGTGACAGGATGAAATGTCTTTTGTGACAGGATGAAATGTGTTTTATAACATGAGGACATGATGAATGTACTTTATGATTGTGATTGTATACATGATTAAGATCATGATTTGTCGATTGCAGCTTATATGTCCGTGACAATATAAATGTACTTTATGATTATGAATGTACCTTATGCTTAGATGTCCAAGACAAGATGAATGTTCTTTATGATTATGAATGTATCTTACACTTATATGTACTTGACAGAATTAAGATACTTTATAATTATGAATGTAACTTATGTTTGTAATCACAGTTTGCTTATTGTATGTTTGTAGGTATAGAGCATGTACTCCGGAGACAACTTCCTCGTGTGTGTGAGACACACTTGGCCAATATATTCTGATTCTGAGTCAAGTAGGAATAGTTTCAATAAAAATGAGGCATATCTCATGGTAGCAGTGAAAACTTTGAGTGAATTGTGTAGCTGAGATCTCCAACTTTGGTCCCTTTAAGGCTTGGGGACTTCAACTCTCAGAATTCCTCAGCCAGCCATGCTGGCTAGGGCATTCTGGGAGTTGAAGTCCACAAACCTTAAAGGGACCAAGGTTGGAGACCTCTGGTTGTAGAGGTATCCCTTGACTGCAAAACAACAACTGAGGCAAGAATTTCCATTGACCAAGCAAGATGATTGTAAATCAAGTTGTGTCCAATTTTAAAAGCTTTTTGCCACGGTTGTTAAGCAAATAACTGCAGCTGTTAAATGAAACGGGCAGTTTGTTAAATGAATCTGGCTCCCCTTCCCCCCCCCCCCGACTTTCTGTTGGAAGCTGGCTGGGAAGGTTGCAAATGGAGATCCCAGGATGTTGCGAACATTTTAAATGCATCCTGGCTGCCCATGCACCTGAAATCGGATCGCATGACGGTCGTACGTGATGATTGCTGTGACGGTCGTAAGTGCAAAAACTGGTCATCAGTCCCTTTTTCAGTGCCATTGTAACTTCAAATGGTCACTAAACAAAGGGTTGCAAGTTGAAGATTACCTGTATTTGCCTGGCCAGGGAGCTATCAACATTTTTCAGACCATGAATAGGTCCCAGGGTCTTCACAGTCACTGATTGGAATTCTGAGCGAAAAATGTAGAACTTTATATCAGATATGTTTGGAGTGGTCATTTCATGCTGACATTCATTTCTTGGGTTTCTCTCTCTTTCTCTCTCTCTCTCCTCCCAACATCCAGTCTGCAGAGTTCTTTGAAATGCTAGAAAAAATGCAGGTAAGTGAAACAGCCCATGTGTCGTCTAACTAACTCTTTCACTGAGATGTGGGGAATTAAATGTTTTGGACAGTTGAGGCAATCAACACATGCTATTCTTGAGGACTGATTATTGCCTTAAAAACAGCATGCCTTAAATATCCACGGTTGGCTGGGAAGGTGACAGCAGAGAAAAGCAAGCACTCGGCTTCACTACATTGGTGAATATGTGATCATTCTCCCTTCCTACCTCCTCCCTTTCCAACACTGTTCAGTTGTAGCCCCAAGGGATGTGTTAAGCAAATAAGTGTTGTTTGGAGTTTTGCTTTAATAATGTCTTGTGCTTCCGCAAGACTTAACATGGCTTGCGGTCAGGTTGTTTGAAGGACTTGTCCTTTCCCAGTTTCGTTGACCTGACTAGGAACTCGGTGGCTTGCGTGACTAGGAACTCTGGGTAGCAGATTTGCAAGCTGGCATTCGAGTGCCAGTGCTGCCATGGGGCGGGATTGAGTTCCCGTCTGTCAATCCCATCTGCATTCTTGATGAAATCAAAGAAACGTCAGATAAGAGTTCATTGATTTATTTGTACAAACTGTCAGGCAATCTTGACTCCACGAAGATGAAAGTTGGATTTAGCTAGTATGAGGTTTTACACAGTATTAAGTAGACTTTCCTTTAGCCCAGCCTTCTGTCCCATGATATTTCAGGTGTTACCCTAGTAACTATCATTTTACCAAGGCAACCTGGGCTCGTGAGCGGCCACACTGATAAGAGTTTGCATATCAAGAATGCATACAGTAGGTTTTTTTCCTTCCCCCATCATCCATGGCTAATTCCTCTAATATAGGAATAGACAGCATTTTCAGTTAATCCTCTTCTTCAGAGAGGAATTTGACACCGTCCTTTGCTTCGGCTCCTGCCGGGGGTATGAAAGGAGCTCCCAAATGAGAATTCCCCAACTGAGTATCATCTGCTAATTCTTTCAACCTGGAAATGCCTTGGTGTCACCAGACCCACCAGACTGGGGTAGCAGGATAGGTTAGGGGTTCCCTCTCTTAATTCCATCTTGTGGAACCAAGAAGAAGGAACTTCTCGGTGGTGGCTCCCTCTGTGTGGAACATCATCCCTGTGGAAATAAGATTAGCCCTCAACCTTGACACTCTTTTGAAAAGCCCGTAAGATATGGTTTTGCCAACAGGCCCGGGGACCCCAGGATGATACAGAACCCATCAAGTGATTGATTTGATTGTTGTCACTATGGGTATGGAAGTTTATTGGGGTTTTCTATTGGAGTTTTACTTCTGTAAATCACCTGGAGTCACCATGAGTGACTTGGGCGGCCATATAAACTTTCTCAATAAATAAATAAATGAGATAATTATTCAACTTTTTAAGCCTCTTCCCCCCTCCCAATTTTATGGCCCTGCCACCTCTTCAAAGGAAATTTCTGAGGGGACCCCAAAAAATCCATGTGGGACTGTGCCACTTTAAGAGAAGCAGTAATTATATGACATGTTCCACAGTGTGATGATAAAGTGTCATTTGTGCTAAAAATGAAAAGATGGCAGTTTCCATTCATTAAGGATATTCTTAGTATTTAAATAAGAAAGAGATTGCTGTCATGATGTTGGAAATCTGGTGGTTTTTTAACTTTCCTACCCCTGAATTATTTCATATTGTTAAGTGTCTGCTTTAGTTTGTGTTAAAACAGGACTGGTTTTAAAATGCATTAAAAAGGGTTCTGGGGTTATTTTCTGAAGGCGTTAGATTAAGTGACAATTGTTATGCTATACTCATGGGGCGATACAGTCTTGAAAATCAAAATGCTGTTAAATAAAAACAAGCAAATAAACCTTTCTCATTGGGCCATTGTTTTCCAAGCTTGTCCACTGGAAGATATGTGGACTTCAACTCCCAGAATTCCCCAGCCAGCCATGCTGGCTGAGGAATTCTGGGAGTTGTAGTCCTCACATCTTCCAGTGGGCAGGGTTGGAAAATACTGCATTATACCTTTTCCAATGAATAATATGAATAAACTTCAGCAACTTCAGCATAAAAATGCAATAAATAAGTAAATAAAATAGTTTTTTCTGCAACTTCCTCTTTGTTCACACGCTCAAGAAAAGGGGAGAAACAGTGAGAGTATTTACAGACCAAAGCTGATGCTTTGTAGATATTCTTTAACTTTTAACGGAGGTCTTTAACTACTTTTTCTTCATCCAAACAGGGTCCAAAATCAGAAGAACAGAAGGGTGGAGGCCAGAAAAGCAAGGTCAGAGTCAGTGCAAATCTTTTAAACTAGCCCACAATCTTTCTGGAGTGAGTTAAAAATGCAGAGCAAAGTACAGGATTGCTGTCAGAATTCCAATTTCCCCTCTATTTCCTATGAGTGAAGCAGTATTATTCCAGACCCTATGATTCTGTGAGGTGATTTGGGCTAAGAGAGAAGGATCTCAATCTCAAACTTTGTAATATTGCAGGTAGCCCTTCATCATTTGTTTAGCAACTGTTCAAAGGTACAAGGGTACTGAAAAAAGTGACTGATGGCCAGTCCTCATGCTTATGGCTGCAGCATCCCCACACTCGCGTGATCAAAATCTGTGTCCTTGGCAACCAGATGTATTTGCGCTGGTTGTGGTGTCCCTGAGGTCACGTGATTGCCATTTGTGACCTTCTGGCGGGCTTCCAATAAAGTCAATGTGGGACGCTGGATTCACTTAACAACCGTGTGTCTCAGTTAACAGCTGCAACAGATTCGCTCAACAGCCATGGCAAAAAAAGACTGTAAAATCGGGCACAGCTGAGTTAACCGCCATCTTGGTTAGCAATGGAAATTCTGGTCTCAATTGTGACCATTAGTTGAAGCGTATTGAAACTGAGGGCTTTGACTGAAATTCCAATGATAAATTAGAGCACCAGGATATGTTTCTAATCCAGCTTTGTGCCATGAGCCTATATATTTTCCCCCTTTTTAAAAAAAATGCTTTCTCCCTTTTTATATTTTGGGTTGGCTCTCCATAATGCAAGTAGGAGACCTAACACTGGTGGATTCCACAGCTCTGCTTTGTGTTCAAGCTGCTAGGAGGTTCAGAAAGACAGGAAAAATAAAAAGAAGGAATAGTATGTGGAAAACCCAGAGACAACAACAACAACAAAGAGAGAGAGAGAAGGAACAGAAGTAATTGAGCTAAAAGACAGAGAGGAAGGAAAGAAGCTATCAAGCATGTACTAATTTCACTTTTAAGGAAATTGAATCTTTCAAAAGCAATGCCAGTAATATTTCCAAAGGAAACAAAACAAAAGCTGCTTTTATTATCTTAAATGATGTTAGAAATAGAATGGAGGGTAACATTTTCTTATATGTGTGTTTTAAAAATGTCTTCCAGGAGGACTATATCCCCTATCCCAGCATTGACGAGGTATGTACTCAAAGAGGGTGGGGAGGCATTGGAAGGATTACTAAAAGAAATCACTGAAAAGTTTAAAGCCTGACTCAGAGAGCTATTTTCACGCTTGAAGTCACCTTTAAATGGGGATCAAAAATCTCAAGACCTTGCAACTGAAAAGCCACACCTTTTCTCTGTGTGCTGCTCTTTTTAAATGTCACACATTTGGGGCAGTTTTCCTGCCTTTCTTGAATCCCTCTCCACTTTACTTCATGATGCTTCTGCTGTTCTCCAAGCCATACATACCGTGTTTCTCTGAAAATAAGACTGGGTTTTTACATTAATTGTTGCTCCAAAAGATGCATTAAGACTTATTTTCCGGTTAGGCCTTATTTTGGGGAAAATACTGTGCTCAATGCATCCATCCGGCGGACAATATTAACTGGGGATGATTTTGGGGTTAGGGCTTATATTACGGGCATCCTGAAAAATGATGCTAGGGCTTATTTTCTGGTTAGGTCTTATTTTGTGGGAAACAGTGTATAACTTGGTTTTGTACAAATTGGAAAATGCCTTTGGCTGAAACAGCTACAGGCTTAAGAATGCTAAGAATAAACATGAAAGCATCTTAAGAATGCTTTCAAGCAGGGGTCTCCAACATAGCTGGTTGAGGAATTCTGGGAGTTGAAGTCCACAAGCCTTAAAGGGACCAAGGTTGGAGACCTCTGAATTAGGGCGTAGCTGTCTGGCTATTAAGTCATTAGTTGTTCCTTTGTGCTGCCACAGTGCCCTCAGCTCCTAAATTCCTGATAGGCAGGTGAACAGGTACTTAGCAGCTGAAGGTGTGGCAGCACAAGGAAACCACAATTAAGGAAACAACAATTAATGGCTTAATAACCAGCCAGCAACACCCTAATTAACTACTAAAAGCTACACGCAACCAGGAACCGAATAAATACAACTTGTAGAACAGTTCAGTGTACACATTCTGGAGAGAGAGGTTTCCTGATGATGGCCTCCAGCACAAGCTTGGAAGAATAAACTTTTGGTCCTAGTGACTGACTCAAATTGGGTTATAGCAGCAAAAAGTTTTACAAGCTGGCAACGAATGAAAGGGAGCCTCGGATGGCCATTTCTAGCTTGTTAGTTTTCATCAGCGAGAGGCATTACCCTTGGTGGGATTCGAACCTGGGCTGGATGACATGTCAGGCTAATGTCTTAGCCACTGAGCCATAGGTCCTTTCTTTGTTGGCTTGTACCAGGGCATACAAGAGGAAGAATCTATGGCTCAGTGGCTAAGACATTAGCCTGACATGTCATCCAGCCCAGGTTCGAATCTTTGAATCCCATCAAGGGTAATGCCTCACTGATGAAAGCTAATAAGCTAGAAATGTCCATCCAAGACTCCCTTTCTTTCTTTGCTGGCTTATAAAACTTCTTGCTATTATTAAAAATTGTGTCTCCTAGTGACAGGCCTGCTAAAGCCCCTGGTCTAGGGTTGAAGGTCAAAGGGAGTAGTTTACTTGCTCCTGTGCTCAGAAAAACAACCGCCAGGTGCCTCATTAAAAAACAGACTGTCAGATTGGATTCTAGGGCAACTATTCTTCAACACCGCACCTTCTAAATGTGTTTCAACATGTTCTCACTGTGACCTCCATTAATCAGAGAGGTACAAGCAAAAAAACATGTGGTTGGCACTAGGTTGGGAAATCCAGAATTACTATTTTTTTTCCAATCTGCGCACACAAGCAGTTTTAATCATCGATCCAGAGACTGGAAACAGATGAACTCTGGAGATTTATGACCCAATCCTGCCTTTTCTCCATGCTCAATTCCACGCTCAGAAGTGTTTTGTGAAATCGTTTGATTCACATCTTGAGCATGTGATTGCAACATAGAGCTGTGTGACATTTGAGAGATCACTTTTTTTTGCCACTTGAGGATGGGAGTGTGAAGAGTGTAAGGTGGCCTTTTAGTGTGACTTCCTTTAGAGTGGGTTGAAATTGAACATCTACAAGACAACAAGGCCAGTCTACACTTTGTCTACACTTACACACAAGCCTGAGAATCTATCCTGAAATATTTACAGGAGTGTCTCTCAATACTCCTGTAAATTTTTTCACATAGGTGGACTTCAACTCCCAAAATTCTGGTTGAGGAATTCTAGGAATTGAAGTCCATCTAGGACTGGGAGTCTGGGAGTTGAAGTCCACACTTCTGAAAGTTACTCAGGCTGAGGAACACTGATTTATGAAATCTCCATTTACATCTCTTCAGACCAAGTCAACCGTTGCAAGTCAAGCACATGGTCCTAAAGCGACATCCGATAACCATTCCTTTCTCCCCTTTCCAAACAGATTTTAGAAAAAGGGAGTCCCTACCCCTTAATCATCTTGCCTCAGTTTGGGGGCTACTGGATCGAAGACCCTGAGAACCTCAGCACCCCCACTTCATCCGAAAGCAGCATCTGTGACGAAGAGGAGGAACCGCTTAGCCCCAGCACGTACGGCTATAAACTGGAGTGCAAAAGTGAAGCCAAGGCATATCGGAAGCATTTCTTAGGAAAGGTTGGTGAGAAAGGAGACATGTGCCCCATTACATGCATGGTTATGTAGAGCTTAAAGGGTCAAAGAAATGTTTCCGGCGCTGCATGTCAGAAAACGTTTGCCCCTGTCATTTGGGGACGGTTGCAAAGATGTTCCACTTATAGTTTTGCAAATGTGACGTTCGTCAGGACTGCCTCCGATCAATTCCTAGGAAAGAAAGCCCCTGGCTCCATAGATTCAGAGAAAAGGTACTTTTACTAAGAACTGAATGCATCGAACGTTAGCCAGAGCCCGAAGCAAACGCGTGCGAAAATGCCAAATTGAAAATCACCCCAGAGACCACAACCCCAGTAGTCAGGCAAACAGAGTCCAATCATCATCCAGGAAGATGTTTTGGGGATGTCTCTGGTCCAGGGGCTCCACGCCGCCTTCGTGCCTGCCATTCCCAGGATGGCTGGCCTTGAAAGATGTCAAACAACCCTCTCGGTCTTCCATGAACGGAGGCCTCCCCAACAGCTCTCAACAAATTCACTCTCGCACCACTTGCACGCTTCCCCTCCTAAATGCCCGTTGCTCCCTCCCTTCCCGTTTCCGTGGCAGCTGGCAGCAAGATGGAAGGAAAGCCATGACGGGCAGGCTGACAATATTCTAGATAGGGGGATACTCACACCGCAAAGCACATGTCCACTCAACATGCAGTTGGGATTTGGGTGGTGTGCGTATTGATCTGTCTGCAGACGTCTGCAACCTGTGCTTACCCATCAACCTTCACAGCGTAGGCATGCAGTGACGACTATGAGCAGTTAAGGGCAAATCTAAATCAGCTTTTAGCTGTTAAGAAATTTACAAAGAAGGAAGTGTTAATATTTATGGTTTTGGCACTTTGTCTGGAATACCTTGAAGGGCTGATATTACTGAATGTCCAACCGCCCCGCCCCCCCAGCTTCCAGATTCTGGACAAGACTGAACTATTCCCTTGTATTTAAAAGCTTGGTAACCATCGTAATTGCAATAGCACTTAGCACTTAGACTTACATACTGCTCCACAGTGTTTTACAGCCCTCTCTAAGCCATTTACAGTGTCAGCCTATTGTCCCCAACAATCTGGGTTCTCATTTTATCAGCCTCAGAAGGATGGAGAGCTGAATCAACCATGAGCCAGTCAGGGTCAGACTCCTGCAATGCTGCTTTCTAACCAATGCGCCACCACGGCTCTGAAATTTCAACCATTAACTGTTAATTTGTAGACAGTTCTGATCCCTGTACCTCGAGCGTGTATTCGAAAGGCAGAAAAGGTGCACATAGTGGAAGAATAGTCCAACTCTCCCACCAGGGGTGGCAGGATGGCTCAGCAGTTAAGGCGCTGAGCTTGTCGGCTGAAAAGTCAACAGCCCTGGTTCAAGACCTAAGCACCACGTGATGGGATGGGCTCCTGTTCTCAGCCCTGGTTCAAGACCTAAGCGCCCCAGCTCCTGCCAACCTAACGTGTTTCCCCGAAAATAAGACCAGGTCTTATATTAATTTTTGTGCCAAAAGACACATTAGGTCTTATTTTTGGGAAAATACAGTGCTAAATGCGTCCATCTGGCCAATGATCTTAACTGGAGCTTATTTGGGGGGGGGTGTAGGGCTTATAGTAGGAGCATCCTGAAAAATCATGCTTATTTTCCAGTTAGGCCTTATTTCCGGAGAAACAGGGTAGCAGTTCAAAAGCATGCAAATGCAAGTAGATGAATAGGTACCACTTGCGTGGGAAGGTAACAGTGCTCCTTGATGTCATGCTGGTCACATGACCGGAGGAATGTCTTTGGAAAGAGCTGGCTCTTCGGGCTTGAAATGGAGATGAGCCCTGCCTCCTAGACCCAGCTATGGGTAATGCATTAAAGTCCACAGAGATTCTTTTCCCACAAGAAAAGACTTGTGACATCTGAGATTTTTCAGCTTGGGACAAGATCTGCAAAAACTAAATAAAACTGTGCTCAGTCTGGGAACTGTAGTTACTGTGGAGAGTGTTCCACCCACTCCCTCTCGTAGTATCAAAATTCAGGGTCATCCATTAAAAATCATTCAGGGTTACCCATTCAACATATATGTGGAAAGACTTGCATTACTGCACACCTAGAGAAGACAATGTCTCTAGCTCAAGGTTAAACTGTGGAGCTTTGGTGCTCTTTGAGATTGGTTGTTTTCTTGCAAATGTTTTATTTCCCAGCTAGGTAACATATTGAATGCATTGTTATTCAAAGTACACAACTGCAAGGAGCAGGGAGGGGAAATAGAAAGAGCATTAAAAAAAGAAATTTGGGAGAGAGAAACTTGCAGGAGGAAGGGAGATAAATTTCAACATAGTGTTAAACCAGAGCTGGGCATTTTATGACCTCCAAGCTACATCTGACCCAGAGGTCTCTATCTTCGGTCCCTTTAAGGCTTTAAGGCTTGTGGACTTCAACTCCCAGAATTCCTCAGCCAGCATGGCTGGCGCAGAAAAAGATCAACATCACAGTACGCATTGGAGGAGTTCCTTGCCAAATGAAGGTGGACTCTGGTTCTGAAATTTCTATTATGTCGTGGTCAAGCCTGAAGATAGTCCTGCCTGGAGCACGAAAGGGGCAACTGCAGTCGCAAAAATTAAAAATCAGCAACTACCAAAGAAACAGGCTTCTGGTTTTGGGAACTATGGATATACCAGTAGCTTATCGTCAGTTTAAAAGAACATTGTCAGTGACTATTGTTGGGGGCTGTCTACCCAGTTTATGAGGGTTGGAATGGTTTGCGGCTCTTGGTTTAAGGGTTAGTGGAATACATGCGATGCAATGCAATTGGGGTGCAGATCTAATTGTGGAGTTCCAAGACATATTCAACCAGGAATTGGGCAAGTATATGGGGAAATCCATTTCAATAAATCTTGACCCCCTAGTCGCTCCCATCAGACTAAAGCCATGTAGGGTCCCCTTCGCCCTGAAGCCTCGGTTAGATGAAGCACTAGATAAGCTGATAGCCCAAGGAATACTAGTCCCAACAGATCATGCCCACTGGGAGACCCCCAATTGTTACCTCAGTCTAGAAAGATGGGTCAATCTGCATATGTGCAGATTATAAATGTGCAATTAATAAGGCACTCCAGCAGAGCGCCTATCCTGTACTGGTTATTCAACATTTATTACACTCTTTGGACTTGGGCAAGATATTTGCTAAATTGGACATGGCACAGACGTATCAGCAACTCCCTTTTGATAGCACCACGGCCGAGGTACAAACCATTGTGATTCACCGTGGTGCTTTCAGGGTAACACGCTTGCAATTTGGCATGAGTGTGGCCCCAGAGATTTTTCAGAGTGCGATGGAGCGGCTTCTGCAAAATATCCCTGGGGTCGTTCCTTACTTTGACTATATTCTTGTCGCTGCTGAAAGTAATGGTATATTAATCGTTGAAGATTGTTGGCATAATTCTCCCTGGGAAGAGAGTTAGTTCAAGGTCATCTTCCTAAGTGGAGAGTAATTAGAACATACCAAAATGCCTATTGTCTGTACCATGTGAACTCCAGTAGTTTTGTCTGTGAGAAAAAGTATGTCTAAAATATCTATGCTGTGGCAAGGGGATTCAGATTCAGCTTTGCTTGTGCCTGATACCTTCTTAATAAATCAATGAACTTTTTGAAGAGGCCTTGCTTAGAGAGTTTCTCTGAAGGGGAGGATTTCAGGACATTTGACAGTTGGGGTATGTCATGCCTACCCATCGACCCTATTATGCTCAGTGTTTTCTAAAATCTGCAGTCCCTGATATTGCATGACGGGACCCCAACCCCCAAATTGCAGAATGTTATGTATATAAATGTTTATTGCATCTCCAAAGGGTTTGTAAGCTGTTCATAAACTATGGATGAGTCACTTGTGATTACTTCTGGGGGTTAAAAATGAACCAAAGATCAACAATGAAACCACGGAAGATAGGGGGGGTAGGTTAAATCCCAAAGTTTAGTTTCTTTGGATCTCTTTCCCTAATACTCTTAACACACTCTTTCTATCTTTAGGATCACTTAAATTTTTACTGCACAGCCAGCAGCCTGGGAAATTTGATCCTTTCCATTAAATGTGAAGAAGCTGATGGAACTGAGTATCTACGGATTATTCTCAGGTAAAGAAAAGGGGTAAAGGAAACAGTAGATACAGAAAATCAAAATGCATTGGTTTTTATGAGTGTTCTGTTCATTCATTTCAACGACAGCTTTGCTACATCAGTACTTTTTAAAGAAAGGGTGTCATGGCTCAGTGGTTAAAGACACTAAGCCTGTCAACTGTAAAGCTGACAACTTGGGTTTGAGATCCGATGTAAGGATCTGCTCCAACATTTATAGGTACTGTTAGGAAAAGCACCCATCTGATGTATCAGTAAGGCAATGACAGCCAGAGAAGATCCCACCTACAGTAATCACCAGACTTATGACTGGTGAGTTAGTGCTTTGAGGCACTTGGCAATTGGCCCGCCTTTACAACTGTTTGTAGGCCCTATGGTCACATGACCACAATCTATGACGTTTTTGCCAGAACTGCCTCATGATAAAACATGGGTTCGCTTAATGGCTGTGGCATTTACTTAACAATGGCTGCCAAAAAAAATTTTTGTGTAAAAATCTGGTTTGAGGATCACATTGTGATCTGCTTGATGACCGTATGACTTATGACCAAAATTATGGTTGTAAATTAAGGGCTACCCTTAAGCAATTTTTTGAGATTGCAAGATCTGGAATCTACCAAGTTGTCTTCTTTTAGAATCATAGTAGCATAAAGTTGGAGGAAATGCATGTTATGTCAAGGAATACATTCCCTTCCCTCTGTGTAGGGATCCACTCTGCTTGAATATATTAAATGAAAGGCAGACCACCATAACTGTAGGCCATTGGTCACTGTAGGCCATTGGTCATCCTGTAGATAATATTGAAATAAGTATACTAATATTAAGACTAAATGTCAGACAGGCTCCAATCCCCTCAGGAAAGAATGATCCCTTACTCCATGATAGTCAGAGGAGGTACTTTTACTAAGAAGTGGATTACAGCGAAGCGAAGCAGGCTTAGGCAAAACCGTGTAAAAAGATACAGGTTGAAAGCAAATCCCCCCACTCTCAGGATAATCAGGATAGCACCCCTCGTTTTGGAAACCAGGACAGAACAGTTAAACCAGAAACGAAACTTTCAGCCGTCATCTGAGCACAGCAGATAATGAGTCTCCATTCCAGGCACCAGTCTGCATTCCAACAGAGACCCATCACTCCCCGCTCAATACTCTAACCCTACATGAAATAAAATTACAATAATATAATAACATACAATAACATAACAGCACACATCCCAACCCAAATTCCACCCTTTCCCCATTTATGGCAGTGCAGGAACGATGCAAAGCAAGCGAAAGTGATGGTGCCTGACACTCAAGGAATTCTCATATTCTTATAACTAAAGCAGTGTCTCTCAACCTTGGGTACTTGAAGATGTATGGATTTCAACTCCCAAAATCCCCCATTTAGCCATGCTGGCTGGGGAATTCTGGGAGTTGACATCTACACATCTTCAAGTTCCCAAGGTTGAAAGACACTGAACTAGAGCAAACTTCTCCTTCTCAGTGGGTTGACCCATGACTTGGTCTCACTGATGAAAAAAACTCTTGGGGCTAGTTCTCCCTCGCCTTGTCCAATGGGTTGATTTGGATTGACAATGAGATGGCATTGTCCAAATATATTCAAAGATGACAGGGCATCCTTGAGGACCCTTTTGGTGCGTTGAAGTTTCTATGAAGTCCAAACGTTTTGTTACATCTGACAGAAGAAAGTGGTAGCTGTTTAATGATGGATCTGAGTTTCTTGAGTTTTTTGAAAATTATTTTAAAGTCTGCTCTTTGGTAATGTGCTCGGCAATGAACATTGTTTGCTTGACCTACAGTAAATCCCAAGGAAACCAGTAGGAAAACAATCCCTTGAAAAGATATTGGAAAATATCAATTATATATAAGTACCGTGTCTTCTCTCCGTGATGTCTTATACTCTTATTCCCCAAACAAATTAGTAACATTTCAAAGGAAACAGGGATGGGAGATGGTAACCGTAACAACCATGTCCAAATGAGCCCGCTTTGGAAGGTTCAAAAACAATCTACGGATCTTTCCTTTTAATAAAACTTAAGAGATATTGCTACACTATCCCTGCTTGTGTCTGATTCTCTCTGTTTCTTTTCTTTTCTTTCTTTTTTTTGGGCTTCCGTAGGTCCAAAGCGAAAACGTTACATGAAAGAATCCCCTTAGCTGGACTCAGCAAGCTGCCGAACATTCCACAGATTGCAAAGGTAGGTTGCTTGGAGAGATAATCAGAAATATCGTAGTGATACAGGTTGTGATCATGATCATTAGTAGACTGAGATTTTAGAGGTTGGACTTTATCGTTATAGAAGGTACATCACCAAAACATCAATAATTGTAAGGAAAAAAGAGAGAGAGATCAAGATGGAAGCAAGAATTAAACATCGACATAAATATATACCGTATTTTTCGGCCTATAGGACATAACGAATCATAAGACGTGGGGCATTCCTGGCGTCCCGCGGACCGATTTCCCCCCCCCCCCCGTGGGGTGCCGGGAACGCTCCAGTCCAAGCAGCGGGGTGACTCCCTCGCGGCGGAGATTTCGGCGGAGCGATTCCGTGCACATGGAAATCGCTCCGCTGGCAGCTCTGCAGTGGTGAAGTCACCCCGCTGCATGGG
>JANHFO010003394.1:9379-31332 GCA_032468095.1 Pareas carinatus
CGGGCCGGCCGTGCCTGGATCCCCCCCTTCCCGTAATGGAGCTTTCGATCCAGACATCGGCATTTGCACACTGAAACGGCTCCCGGGGCGGGTGGGTGGGTAGGAGGGCAGAGCAGTGTCATGTGGCCAGGAGTTCCATAGCCCAGTTCTCCCCTTTCCGTTCCTCCTCAGCTGAAAAGCAAGCCCTGAGGCTGGCGGAGGCGATCCGAGACGGGGACGAAGCGATCGCTCAGAGCTGCGCCGTCTGGCTGGCGCAGCGCCGTGTGCCGGTCAAGGTGCAGCTGGATCCAGACGTCTATCCGGAGCACGACATCAGGTGACGCCGTAGGGAGGCGATGCGGTGCCGAGTTTGAATCTCGGGCAGCCCGATTCTCCTAGAGCAGCGAGGGTGGACCTTTTTGAGACCGGGTGCCCGTACGACAACACGCGCTCCCCCTGCCGACGCCCCACTGGCGACGCCCCCACCCTCCCAGCAATGCTCCCCCCCACGACAATCCCGCACCCCAGGGAACGCGCTCATCCACCTTCGGCTTCGTCTCCACCAGTGGCAGGGCGCTTCCCCACCCGCCCCGGCGTCTTTTCTGGGGTCGGCGGGGTGCTCCCCAGCCCCCCGGGCAGCTTCTTCCAAGGCAGGGGAGGGGTCTATCTGTGGCGGGTCTCTCCTCTGGCTTGCTGCTATTTTTTTTTTAAAAAAAAACTTTCCTGGGCGAAGGCGTGCGTGCCGGCAGAGAGGGCTCTGTGTGCCGGCTGTGGCACGCCTGTCATAGGTTCACCATCACTGTCCTCGAGGACCCTGTACTTCATCCCGGGATTTGGGACTTGGGACGGAAGGATCCGGGTCTGTGGCTTCGAAGCCCCTGCGGCACCCTCAGCAGTAGAGCCAGGATGGTGCAGTGGTTGAAAGCGGTACTGCAGGCTGTTTCTGCTGACTGCCGTCTGCCATCAGCCATTAACAAGTTCAGCAGTTCGATTCTCACTGGCTCAAGGTTGACTCAGCCTTCCGTCCTTCTGAGGTCGGTAAAATGAGGACCCAGATTGTTTTGGGGGCAATAGGCTGTGTAAACCGCTTAGAGAGTGCTGTAAGGCACTGTTAAGCGTTATATAAGTCTAAATAACAAATAAATAGTAAAGAAAAAAACTAAGGCAAAAAATTTATAATAAGTGCAATTTTTAAAAATCGACAGGACAGACATTTCCAAAATCATATTTTGGATGTGTTCAACTTCATTGCACGTACATGAAAAAAGGTGTAATTAAGTCACTGTATCATTGGCGCTGCAGGGAGAGCAACATTTCATCCAAACACAGCTAGTCCTTGACTTTCAGCCATTCATGGAGTGACCATTCAAAGTTACAATACCACCGGAAAAAGTGACTGTATGATCGATTTTCACACTAATGAGTTGCAGCATCCCCACGATCAACTGATCAAAATTCAGACGCTTGGCAACTGGCATGCACTTATGACGGTTGCAGTGTCCCGAGGTCACATGCTCAGTATTTGCAACCTTCCCAGGGGGCTTCTGACAAGCAACGTCAATGGAAGAAGTAATGATGGCGTGATTCATTTAAGAATAACAGTGATTCACTTAACAGCGGTGGCAGAAAAAGGTTGTAAAATTGGCTTTGCTTCACTTAACAACTGCCTTGTGTTGCAACAGAAATTCTGGTTGGAATGGTGGTCATAAGTTGAGAACTACTTGTCCATGATTTTTCCCATGATCTAAAATTATTTATTTATTATGCAAATTTGCATCATCTTCCCTTTTGCATATTTTATCTCTCTCTCTCTCTCTCTCTCTCTCTCTGTGTGTGTGTGTGTGTATGTGTATATATATATATATATGTTAGATTATGTTGCAACATAAAAGTAAATGGCTTTCTGCCTGATGACTCATGTGATTGAGTTGAAGGACAGAAAAGGAGACATCTGCCTCCTCCCATTGAAGGGGCCGGACTAGGGATTGCAACATAGTCTGACATATATATATATATATATATACAGGGATCATGCTATACCTGATATATATATATTATAATAGTGGCATTACTTGTAAATTGGATCAGAGTCCATTTTTCTGTAATTTTCCCACATCTTTTGGCAGGCACAGACAAAACCAATAACAAAAAAGTAAATTCTATTAAAATGCATTTACTTGAGGTTTAGTAAAAATTGAGGGCAATTCTGAAGGGAAGAATATGTGCCATGCACATGCACAGTGTCCCTCTGACTTTCTCTCCTGAATTCTCAGCATGCAAACTAGAATGCAAAATATGTGTCGGTTGTTCTTTACATGATGTTCCTTGTATCACAGAAAAAAATAACTTGGATAAAACTGTGCTTAGGTTTAGTCATGCATGTTTTAAACCTTATTTGCATATAAGGAATGTTGACTTTGGAGAAATAATGCTTGCAACTTCTTGACTCTCAGCTATTTCTGGATTCCTAGTTATGTCAAAGGGTGTAAAGAGCAGCATATGAAAGTGCTTTTAGAATATGAATGGAAACATTGTTGGCAGTGTAAATGGGACAGCTTTAATTTAATGTATTATACCATGGATGCAGAGCAGGGGTACTTTTTGGGTGCCCTTAACAATTAAAATTCTCTAAAAACAACCCTCAGATATGCATACTGAATAAAGTCAAGGAAATCTTGTACATAACTCTTTTCTTATTTCTTTCACTTTGCTCAGGAAAGGCAAAGACTATGTCTAAAGTTGCTGGAAATCATTACCTTCTATCCAGATAGTTTAATATCTACCTCCACCTCATTTGTTTTTAATCAGATGTTGTTTTTATGTTTGTATTTATACTTTGCAAATCTAAGGCCTAAATAAATAACTTTCAATAAAATAAAATTAATGGCAGAATTCCCCAGAGACTGACTTTGGTTGCTAATATTCATTTCTACACTCTTAATCACAATCACAGAAGAATATTCTCTTCCTCTTTTTCATTAGCTCTGAGCAGTAATCCAAAAGATTAAGATTTATCTTATTGCTAAAATAGTGCAGATTGTATAACCTTCCTTTTTCACCAGAACCTAGAATACTGTTGGATTCCAGTGGAACCCAACAATAACTTCCTTTCCATCTTCTTTCTTCCTTTTGTTTGTGTGGTTGAGTATCCAGCAGAGCGGAGGTGCAGATCAGCAGAGGGTGACCTTCACTGATCACTTGGACAGTTAATGCTGCTTTTGGAGACATCAAAATGTGGATTTTTTATCTGGCACAGTCAACATGCCAGGAGGACAGGCAAGCCATTCCAAAAGTGGGAGAAATCCACTGATTAAGTAGGGATATGGCTGAGAAGGAAGATAACATTTGAGCAAACATCACTGAAGAAGTTGCAATTTTTTCCATCTCATGGGATGAACTACATGGAAATATTTCACTTCCTTTATGACTCCTTGAGAAAATGTCCAGATGTGAAAATCAAGAAGCAGACGAAATATTGATAGATAATGTGCAATATATCAAAGCAAACATTTGAAGGGAGTTTTTTTTTCTCCCAAAGGCATTCCTTTGGTGCAGGAAAGTTCAAGTTGTGACTTTCCTGCTTGTATATGTACTTGTGGGATTTTTTTGGTGCTTGTTGAATAACTGTTTTCTGCAACCAATTTAAGATTCTGCTTGCTGCTTTTGTAAATCCTGTCACTATTGCTTACCTGTTCATACATTTTGCCACCTTTTACATTCTGAATGCTGGAAAGAAGCTGTGAACTCTTTGTCTAACCAGAATCAAGAAGCTGACTGTTGCTAAATTTTATTATCTACCATTACTTTTTACAAATGTTTTATTCTTAAGTGTGAGGACTGAGTTTTAAGAGATTATAATATGGAGACACGTTTTATTGTATACTATGGAAAATGAAAGTAGAAAGAAATACACTTATCTGCTCCCTCAAAGAAACTGTGCTAGTAATTTGTATTTTGTATTTTGGAAATGTACATATATGATGGATAGTATTTGTAGCTGAGCTGCAGTAAAGGTGTGATATATCTCTTTCTTAGTATATGTGCCCATATGGTTAATTACAGGTAAAACAAGATACTTTAAAGATACCTACAAAAATAAGGCTGACAAGTTACTGAAGTTAACAGAGGCAAAGCTCTGTTGTGGAATTTGTTGAGCAGAAGTTCATTGTGTTGTTACTTATACATTCCAAGACCTAGTAAGAACTTAATTATTTTTGACCAGCATCCATTCGGAGACTTGCTTATGACTACCGGTGTCTTTATAGATCACGATGAGAAGAGTTTAATAGACAAATTCCAGTCCTTGTTCACCCATGATGACGTTGGCTCACTTGCTTTTTCAACCATAATGTCATTAGATTGTTTTGAAGGAAAAATAGGTATATGTGTGTGAAAATCATTAATGCTTCCTGAATGGTAAAATAAACATATAATATTGTGAGTAAAACATGATGCTCTTTTCTGTTCAGGAAAAATACTTTCGGGAACTGGAAGTCAACTACCATAAAGAAGGCTTGAAAGTATTGTCAAGTACATATGACTGCTAAGCTGTAACATTTTTTGCTCACACATTAGCCAGCTAACAATATCTATTTTTATTCTTCTACAGATGATCATGGTTTTTTAGTGCCAGATTTGAAGATTCATTGCCTGTCATTTTAAATGTATCGTTGGTTTGCTACCCAACCCTGAGTTAGTTAAAAGGCTTAACAGAATTTATGGCTTATCCTGTCATAACTGAGAGAGCTGGCATATGCAGAGAACTGCATTAAAAATCCAGAAATCTGTAATTTTGTCACTTAAAACGGTATAGTGCCAATTCTGATACTGCAGCCCACCATACACCAGGTTTGTGAAAACTCTAATTATAAATCAGATAGCCCTGAAAACCTGTGCAATCTCTGTGCCTATGACAAGAAAAAAGGTACTGTGGAGGTTATGGCTATGCCTAGCCTTTGAACGTGAGCAAATTAGAACAAATCAAACCCTTCCTTGCAAATAAAATAGTCATCTTTTTTTATTAAGCTCAGCCGCTTTTCTTTCACCCAGTGAAGTCACTGGGCACGATAAACCCAAATCTACTTCATAAGGAATAATCACAAATATCCTTTTTTTGTCATACCTTTTATTTTTGCTTGTAAACAGAGAATCCTAATTAATCTCTTGCAGTAAATCCAGGGAAAAATGTTTCAACACCGCCACAGATGGATCTGTAACTGACTGACCGACCAACCTCAATTTCTAGTCCTTAATGGAACTGCATTTAGATGGAGGGAAGTATGCAGTGAAGTATCTCAAGGTTCTGTCTTGGGTCCAGTACTCTTCAACAGTTTCATAAACAATTAAGATGAGGAGATAAAAGAGGAACTCGTCAAATTTGCAGACAACACCAAGCTGGCAGAAATAACCAACGCTCCAAATGATAGGCTAAAGATCCAGTAGGATCTTAAAACACCTAAAAACTGGGTCCTCTCCAACAAATTGAAATTCAGTGCTGAGCAAAGTGAGGTTTTACACTTAATGAAGAAAAAACAGGTATAGAATAGATTATACCTGGCTCAACAGCAGTAACTGTGAGAGAGATCCAGGTGTTCTGTTGGATAACAGCTTAAATATGAGCCAGCAGTGTGCTGCAGCCACCAGACAAGCCAACTCAGTCCTAGGCTGCATTAACAGAGGAATAGAATCAAGTTCATGTGAAGTTTGAGTATTGGTTTATAATGACTTGGTAAGAGCACACTTGGAATATTGTTGGAATGGAATATTGTTGGAATATGCCACTAATTTGGTTGCCACAATGTAAAAAAAGATGTTGAGATTCAGGAAAGAGTGCAGAGAAGAACAACAAAGATGATTAGAGAACTGAAGGCTAAAACACATGAAGAACCATTGAAGGAATTGAGTGTGTAAGGGGCTGTCAAAAAGAAGAAAGGATCAACTTATTCTCCAAAGCACCTGAAGGCAAGACAAGAATCAGTGGATGGAAGCTAGTCAAGGAGAGACCCAATCTAGAAATAAGGAGAAATTTCCTGACAGAATAATTAATCAGTGGAACAGCTTGCCTTCAGAAGTTGTGGGTGCTCTAAGCACTGGAGGTTTTAAGAAGAGGACGGACAGCCACTTGTCTGAAATGATTTAGGGTTTCCTGCTTGAACAGAGTATTGAACTAGAAGATCTCCAAAATCCCTTCCAACTCGTTCTGTTCCTCATGATATAGTACATTCATTACTCTTCATGCTGCTTTTATTTTATTGCAATTCTAGTAGTTGGGATTGTATCTTGGCTAGGCTTCAGTGAGGCATCCCTATGAAATAATATTGCAGAAAAATAGTACACTTTTCATGTAGCTGATTAGTAAGGAACTTATGGGGAGCAAAATGGCTCTTAAGGTCAATATTTTACTGCCAAAATTGAGATCTTTCCTACCTTACATTTTACCTCCTATCGGGATTAATGAAACTTTGAAACTTTTAACCAGTCTGACTTTTGGTTGGTTCATATTCTATTTTAAAGTCAGCCACTATTATAATTATATGTTTGTTTAAAGTATAATCTCCTTCAAGGAGAACTCAACTCCTGGTGTCTTTATGGAGACATCCATTTAGTTCCCTTGGTAACAATACAGGGACTGTTTCATATTACATTCTGCCAGGGTGTTTCTCATCTTTCCTGCCTAATCGACAATCCTGGTTTTTCCCTGGTAGTTTCAAATTCTAAGCTAATCCAACCCTGTTTAGTTTTTTTAATATAAGTCAAGGTCAGGTAGATGCTGCCACCTAGCTGAGGATATGCTTATTCACTTCTGTATTTGTACCATGTTGAATAGATTTGTTCTTGAGAAGCTCATTTTTAAAAACAAAGTTTATCTGAGCTGAAAAATTATTTGATAGATATTAATATCTCTGTTTTAACAATATATAGGCAACCTAAGGCCTTCAGTTGTTGATGAGCTAAACTCCCCAAATAGACCAGCTAGTAGCTGAGCACTCTTTTTTTCAGAGTTTGATAGAAAAATAAACTTTCACTAAAAATTCAGAAATATCTCCTCTTCTGGGAGATATTAAAATTGAAGTAGTCATATTGTCAAGGACAATATTTCTACATCCTTTCATACTGTCAAGATAGGATGATATCCTATTGACTAATTATGTGCCATCAAGTTGGTATCAACTCTTAGCAATCAGAAAGATAGACTTTTACCAAGATGTTCATCTCCAATCTGAACTTTCGGCTCACGAGGTTAGGACCAGTTGGAGGTTAGCAACCCCATGTTCGAGACCCGCATGGCAGGGTAAGCTCCTGCCATTCACTCCAGCTCCTTGATGGGGACATGAAAGGGGCTTCAGGTCTTGCAACAATGCATCCAATACTGCTATAATAACTGTGTCCCTCCATCTTGCAGCTTATTGTCTTCTCTTTCCTCCCATCTTTTCCAACATGACCCTTCTTGCATAATGTAGACAGAATATAATCTGAACCTGGCCGTTCATGCCTCAACTGAAAACTTTGAACTGATTTATTCCAAGAGAATGTATCCCATGATAATTTTTTTTTGTAAGTTCACTATTATTAAACATTGAACTTCTTTAGTTTTCTAACATGAAGTAAATGTTTATAATTTTGAAAGGCAGCATGGCAATTAATTCTCTCCTTTGGAATTAAACACTGAGCTTTATAAAATATAAAGCAGCATGTTTGCAATGGTTGGAGAAATAATTTCTGTTCCCACATGGCATATTTGATTTGAGAATTCCCACCGAAGTTATGGGTCAGTATCCAGTTTATATCTTGTAAAACTCAGTAGCTCACTTTATTATTATATAGCTTTTTGTTTTTTTATATTATATTGTCCCAAATGAAAGAATAAATCATACTCTATGTGACTTGGTCTGTGTAAAGATAAACCAACCCTTGATCACATGAAAAATAATACATACATTCTGAGCAATAATGCCTTGTCATTTTCCATGGTTTTAATACAGTTAACAACAGTTTTGATTTGACACAGATGTGTAAATGATGAAAAATAGTAGTAAAAGGAGAATACACATAGACACACACATGCAACACACACACACACTCAGTTTCACAGACATATAACATGCCTATTTTTCTTCTTTAATTTTATTCATATTATTTAGTATTTATTCCTCCTATTTTCTAAGCGCTTTCATATTTAGCAATAGCAATAGCAGTTAGACTTATATACCGCTTCACAGGGCTTTATAGCCCTCTCTAAGTGGTTTACAGAAATCAGCATATTGCCTCCAACAATCTTGGTCCTCATTTGACCGACCTCGGAAGGATGGAAGGCTGAGTCAACCTTGAGCTAGTGGGACTCGAACTACTGGCAGCCGACTGTTAACAGAATGCAGTACTGCACTCTAACCACTGCACCACTACAACTCCTATTTAGCTGGCATAGATATAGAAGCTTCAACAGACTCATTCCAGAGTCAAGGAGGGATGCAAGTCAATCCAACAATTCTGGTTGAGCATTAGGGTAAGAAGGACAACCAGTTTTGATGGTCCTCTGTATCTGACATCTCAGAGTTTCCAATTTCATTATTTTTAAAGTTTCAATTATCTGAGAATTAGAATTTAAAGAGTAAAGTTTGTCATTCCTCTTTAATTGTTTCCTTCCTTGTATAGATGGTTTTATAGATGCTATATCCATCATGTCAGTTTATACAAGGTAACAAGGTAACACTAGTAACAATTGTGTAACAGAAAAGGTTTTGGTTAACAAAATAGAGAGATTTTTAATTGTTAGATGTATTTTGCAGTAGCAAAACCTAACTCAAGATGTTTGATAGATTCTTTCTTGGAATTTCATATTTATAATATCATAATTATAAAAATAATTAAAAGCAAGTCACTGAAACTAACACACACTCACAAAGAACTGTCAGTTTATCATCTCAGATTGGAATAAGAAGTGGACCCAATTGTAAGAAGCTAATGGTTTTTGCATTGCTTTGCAAGGAATAGGGTGAACAGATTTCTCTGAGGAGGAATTCCATAGATAAGGGTAGGAAAGATGCCACCAATACTTTAGGTACTGGATAATGTACTCTTTGTATAATGACTTGAGCTGAACTGAAAAATCGGTAAGCCTCTGAAGTTGGACCACAGCTCCCTTTTTCCTTTCCATCGACTATATTGACTTGAACTGTTGTATGTTGAAATCAGGCAGTGTCTGGAACCTTGCAGATTTTCCACTACTGTACTAGAAAGTCTTCTGCACCGACACTTTTTTGAATAACAGAATAACAGAGTTGGATGGGAACTTGGACCTGCAACCTCCTGCTCAAGCAGGAAACCCTATACCATTTCAGAAAAATGGTTATACAGTCTGTTCTTAAACATCTCCAGTGTTGGAGCACCCAGAATTTCTGGAGACAATTTATTCCATTGATTAATCATTCTAACTGTTAGGAAATTTCTCCTTAGTTCTAGGTTGGTTCTCTCCTTGATTAGTTTTCATCCATTGTTTCTTGTCCTGCCTTTAGGTGCTTTGGAGTATAGATTGACCCCCTCTTCCTTATGGCAGATTCTTTGGAGCTTTTGAGTTCCTTTTCTGTAGAGAATAATGTCATTCACTTGCACAAACTTACTTTGTAATTTAAACCTTAAAGTGCCAACCCCTACTCTATTTTTAATCTATTTTTCCTTCCCTTTAAAAAACTAAAGTACATTAAATCAAAGTAATATATATGGTCATAAATAATAAGAAAGGGGAATTAGATCCATCTAAAGCAATGTTTCTCAGTCTTGGCAATTTTAAGATATGTGGACTTCAATTCATGCTGGCTGAAGAATCCTAGGTATTGAACTTCACACATCTTAAAATTGTCAAAGCTGAGTACACTGATCTAGAGAATCCCTGAATTTTTCGCTTGTAACATAAAGAATTACTCTCAGAATGTCCCAAGAAGGCATAAGAGCTTGATCTGCCTGCTTATTCATGGTTTTTCTGGATGCTTTTTTGTCATGGGTTTCCCACAAGCACGCTGAATCAAGACACAGTTGCTATGGAAATCTTGAATTCCTAAGGGTTGCCTGTGTAGTGTGAGCCTACTTCTATTTAATTATGCTTGGTCAGGTTGACTGCTTTCATTGTTTTAATGATGTGGCCAAAGATCACTTCATATGTAATATAAGCTGGCTTGTGGGTATATAATTGGTAGGTAAAGGTTATTTTATTGCTTTGTGATTTGTTTTTTTAAAATCCATAATTGTGTAAATTCAGTATTTCAGTTGGTTATCTGAAGTGCAAAAGGAACAAGAATCTATGAACTAGTTGCATGCTGAATTGTGCCTTTATTGCTTGAAGAAAAGTGCCTGTCAAACTGAATTTGAATGTCCCATCATTTTTAATTAACAGTGGTATAATCTTCTGTGTTGTCA
Source organism: Pareas carinatus (assembly GCA_032468095.1). Taxonomy (NCBI): domain Eukaryota; kingdom Metazoa; phylum Chordata; class Lepidosauria; order Squamata; family Pareidae; genus Pareas; species Pareas carinatus. Next base: position 19,769 of record JANHFO010003394.1, read on the forward strand.
ACTCAACTTTTTAAATATCATCCAAGATTTACAGAAAAACGCATAGAATTAGAATTTCCTTCAAGTTCTCAGATTTAAAACCATAACAATAGCTCCATACATTCTTTAATATTCTAATTTTCTTGCTCAAACGGTTTTCTTGTTTCTTGATCAAAATCAATTTGTGAATATCTATAAGACAACATTTAGTTAGAAATTGATATGGATTGACTTGTGATGATGGGCTGTGTTGAAAGCATAAAAATCTGATAAGATTTTCTCAAACTAGGCCAGTTGAACAGTTGAAGAGACTCAAGTGTCTTTTCTTCTATGTCGCATAGAACGGTTTATTAAATGTGATTAGGTGCAAACTTTGATAAATACAATTGCTGCTTCATCTTGAATGCTACTCAGACACAGACATCTGAATTCATAAAATCTGAGAATCTAATTATTTCAGCCTCTCTTCCCTGAATGTGTTTTAATAACAAAATCTTTTCTAGTTCTTAAAGTCAAAAGTCTGTCTTTGCTAGCCAGCATAATGAGTTAGTGAAGTGGGATATGAATTCCATCAATAGATTTCAACTAAGCAGAAGCTCTCTTAGTCTGCTTTAATCAATTCTAAAGTATTTTGTTTAGACCATTGGCCTGTCTAACAGCAACATAACACACTCTCTTATAGCAGAAAACTCATGGTTTCATTGACTAATGCAAAACATAATATGGTTTGTTCGACTCTGGATTAGCCTACTATTGGAACCCAACAATTGAGGTTCATAAACCAGGGATTGTATTTTAGCAGATTGCATGCGGTCACCAAATGTAAGAAGCAATGCAAACAAGGAGTGAGATCCTAACTGATATGTCTATTGTAAAAGAATGTAGATGAAATTGTGGAAAGGAGGAACAAAGCGATGAACTACTAACAGAGAAGAAAAGATTACTCAGTCCTGGGGAAATGGAAAGCATAAAAAGAATCTTAAAATGGTCCCAGCCTGATTTTGAAATAAAAGGTGGTAGAGAAAAACTGACAGGCTTTTAAGATTTTGTTATTGTATTGACAACAAGGAGCTTGAAAGGCTGACATCCATGTAGCTCTCTACTGTCCTCACTGATTGGCAGTGGCTCCCCAGAATCTCAATCAGACCTTCCTCCTAGCTCCTGATTACTGATCATTCCTGCTGAAGTCATTGTGGTTTAATTCCATAGAATGGTTTTTCACCAAGCTGAACTTCTTCTGAAGTTAGCTAGAATCAACTCGAGAGCAATTCCTCTTGTCCCACAACTAAGCTGGCCTTCCACTGGCTCAGAAGCTAAAGAGAGATGGGGATGTGGATCAGAGGCCAACCTGGGAGGAACACATGGAAGTGCTGTGAAGCTGACTAACCAATGACCTGCTCAAAGTTATACATATATCCACTCCACTCTTACAATTTAATGGAAAATCACATATACACACAAACAGATTTTTAAAATAATTTTACCAAATGATGTAGTTTATCTTAATATAAATACTACAAAGCACTTTATACAAATAGAAGACATTTTTATATACTGCTGGCGAGGTTCCACAGACTTTTTCTTTAGGGGAAAAAAAGAGGAATGAGAAAAAACTGCTAAAGAGCCAAAAGATAACTGAATGTGGTTCACCCAACTATATTCATTAGCTATTGTTTTTTCATGTTTTTCTCAATGCAAATCCTTGGTGATTACTCAAACCCTGGAAGAAGGTCTGCAGAGTGCAGCCTTGAAAATCAAGATGTTTGTGATGGTACAATCAAAAGTTTGATTATTTTGTATGTGCACCACACTCTGGCTTGCATAACTGTAGTTTCAGAGATCCTATGAGATGAGGATAAACATCCTGAATTTTCCATGAGAATTGGCTTAACAAAGCAGTCTGGAAGTAGATGTGTGCATGTGAGTGGAGGGTTGGTTGATTGAGGGGGTGCGACAAAGGCTTCATTCGGCAGTGGCCGGTATGAAGGCCTCTCTGTCCTTGCCCTTTTTCGCCGGGCAGGTGAAGAGGTGCTGAGGCGCCATCGAGACCAGGAACACGGAACATAGAAACAAAGATCGAACGGAAGCAAGAAAATGAAATAAAAAGCACCAGTCAGGACTATGAAGTACTAAATAGAACTCCTATAAGATTATTGAAAAAAGGAGTATATTAAGAGGTGATCGAAATTCTATCCTTAAATATCAAAAAAGTGGCGATTTGGCAAGATCGGGGGAAAAAACGGAGGAAGAAAATGGCGTATTAAAGGGAAACCCCCTGGAACATTTAAAAATATTTATATATAAAAGATGTTGAGAATCTAGAAAGTGAAGTGTAACAAAGATGATGAGGGGACTGGAGGTTAAAACCTATGAAGAACAGTTGCAGGAATTGGATATGTCTAGTTTAAAGGGAAAAAAGTACTAGGGGTGACATAATAGCAATGTTCCAATATTTAAGGAGCTGCCACAAAGAAGAGGGGGGTCAAGCTAGTCTCCAAAGCACCTGAAGACAGAACAAGAAGCAATGGATGGAAAGTAATCAAGGAGAGAACCAACCTAAAACTAAGGAGAAATTTCCTGATAAGTTAGAACAGTGAGTCAATGGAATGCCTTGCATCCAGAAGTTGTGGGTACTTCAACACTGGACGTTTTTAAGAAGAGATTGGACAACCATTACTCTGAAATGGTGTAGAGTTTCCAGCTTGAGCAGGGGGTTAGACTAGAAGATCTCCAAGGTCCATTCTAACTCTGATATTCTGTTATGGTGTTTACAGAAGTCCAAAAAAAAGTAAGCTGATATGTTTTAAAAGGAAGTGTAACATGCCAGAAATAGAAAAGAACTCCTACTAAGACTCATGGTTATTATTTGCTGTCAATAAAGATTAATCACCAGGTTAAAAATATGCAATGAAGATGTGTGGAAACTGACCTGATGGATTTCTGCGCACAAAGATTTGGGCTGCAGTTTCTGATTACACACCCACTCATGCTGCCCCTTAACAGACTCAGCCTCTCCCATCAATCACTGCCAAGCATTTAAAGCATCCTCTCTAAAATAAATACTGTAGAAGTATCATTTATTTCCCTGTAAACTAATCTGATAAGATTAAGACAAGGATTGCAAAAATGGTTTTCAATGCCAGCTCTAATGACAATCATGAAAAGGTCAGCAGCTGCCCATGAAAAGAGGAAGAGGGGAGCCTGCTTTCCTGTACTATTCTTGGATCTCGTTCAATATATTACAGATATACAATGCAGGACCAAAATGTCCTCAGTCTACTGTAAACTCAAGGTTTATCTTTAGAACAGAATAAAAATAGACCAGACCAGACCACACTAGACTATTTGGCCAAATGTGATTATAAACTCAAGCCTCCATTGATAGGTTCCCACCATATACTCAATCAAAATTGTATTTATAAATAATAGAAGTTGGCTTTACACTAGCCTAAATCACAATTTACATTTGTCTTAGTGTGATGTGCAAAACTGAATCCTAATCGTATATCTGATAGATTTTCCCTAAGTTAAAAAAAGATTTATCTAGATACTGTAAATGAATTGTCTCAGAGAAAAAGAATTAAGAAAAATCTTTTTCCTCTATCCTGTTCAAAGGTCTATAGCAACTGATAGAAAAATCCTTAGTTGTGAAATACTTTTAAAAAAGTCCTAGCAACTACTGTCATTGACAGTAACTCTAGAAAAGATTTCCTTTTGCCTAATTCCATATTTTCTCAACCTCAGGGACTTTTAAATTGCCCAGAATTCATGGATGTTGACTAGGGAATTCTAGGAGTTGAAGTCAACACATTTTAATGTTCTTGTGGTTGAGAAAAACTGAACTAATATGATTCTATTGACATTTTAATTTGGGGCTCTGGTTTCTGGAATAAAAAAAAAGGAAAACTTCTTAATTGCCCAAAGAATGGTTGGATCCGAAACAGCCACAATCTGTTCGTTGTATCGGAACTGACAAGTTCGCACACAGGGATGCCGGCAAAACCATGTGCGCCTATGCCCACTGGGGCGTGGGGCCAGCACATCTTTCACTCAGGTTAGAAGGAGGACAGACATTCCAAGGAGATTACAAATAGGTCAAGTTAATAGAGACAGCGCCCGGGGGGAAGGGAGCAGATGGAAGGAAATAAAGAAAAAAATGGAGATTACAGTCCGACAACAAGGGTTTCCCTGTAGGATGGTAATAGATATGGGATCCACCCTCATAATCATTTTGCAATCAACATTCCAACGTGTGTATTGGACTGAGGGGGGGAACAGATTAAACTCCACCCATCAGACTTATTCCTGACGGATTTTCAAGGTACTCGGGTTCATGTAAGAGGGGAGGCAACATTGATGGTAAACTATAAAGAGTTTACTGGCCCACTGATTATCAAGGCCTGCCGAGTGCCATTTGCGTTGAAACCAAAGATCGATGCAGAATTAGATAAATTGGTAGAGCAAGGAATCTTAGAGCCAGTGGATAGTGGCCGCTGGGAAATGCCCATAGTCATGCCACTTAAGCCAAATGGGGAAGTAAGGATATGCACAGATTATACGTGCACAATAAACAAGGCACTTCAACAAAACGCATATTCCGTGCCAGTCATGGAGCACATTTTAGAATCACTGGGAGGAGGAAACGTTTCTGCCAAACTAGATTTGGCTCAAGCCTACCAGGCCTACCCATAGACGAGGCAACAGCAGAGGATACAGCAATAGTCATGCACCAGGGGGGCGTTCAAAGTACGGAGATTGCAATTCGGAGTTAGCATAGCACCTGGGCTGTTCCAAGGAGTGATGGAATGCATACTTAAGGGAATTCAAGGGGTATGCCTGTACTTCGATGACGTGCTCATCACAGCAGACTAAATGGAAAGTTTAGGAGAGCGCCTGTGAGCCGTATTGCAGAGGTTCAGGACCACAGGACTCAGAGTGAAAAAGGAAAAGTGTAAGATAGGGGTGAAATCCACCAATTTTGGGGGATTCTGAATAGATGTTGTGGGCATTCACCCCGCAGACTCCAAACTGGAGGCAATTAAAAAAGCGCCAGCACTGCAAGCATTCCTCAGACTTTTGAATTTTTACCACATATTCCTACCCGAAAAAGCAACAGTAGCAGAACCATTACACTGATTGTTAGACAAAGATGCCCATTGGCAATGGGGCACCATTCACGAAAAGAGTTTTGAGAGAGCAAAGGGATTGCTCTCATCCACGTCAGTGTTAACGCACTTTGATGAGAAAAAAAAGCTGCATTGCATGCAATGCATCACCATACGGGCTGGGGGCAGTTCTGGGACACATAAGGGCCAATGGCAGTCAAGTCTCAATAGTGTACTATTCAAGAATGCTGTCTGCAGCCGAACAGAATTATGCACAGATCAATTGAGTGCTAGCCATAGTTGCGGAAATACACGAATTATATGACTACGTGCATGGAAGAAGGTTCCTGCAAACCTTCTTGGCCTATTTACAACGAATAGGCAGACACCGCAAATGATATCCCCATGAATGCTAAAGTGGTCGATATTTTTGTCAGTTTACAACTTAGCACTAATTCATAGGCCGGGCAAAGAAATGGACCACAAAGACGGGCTGAGCTGACTGCCGCTTCCACACACAGAACTGGATCCAGCGCCAGCAGCCTGAATCATGTCACTAAACGAATTCCCACACACACAAGTACATACAGATGAAGTAGCAAAGGGAACGGCAGCAGATCGGTCCTGAGTAGAGTCCTGGCCAGGACACAAACAGGGAAATTGGGAAAAGAGTGGGGCCCCACATTTCAAAGCTTCATTACAAAAGTGGGAGAACTATCAGCACACAGAGGATGTATACTATGGGGAAGCAGAGTGGTACTACCAACCACCCTAAGACCAATAGTAATGCCAGCCCAGCACAAGGACACCGGGAATGATGAGAATGAAGGCGTTAACATAGTTACTTATCGCGGCCGGGAATAGATGAAGACATTGAGGCACATGTTAATGAGTGGCGGAAGTGCCAGGCCAACAGACCGTAGATGCTCAAGGTCCCCACACACTGATGGAAAGATGCTGGCATGCCATGGTCAAGAATCCATATTGACTATGCAGGCCCGTTCCAAGGAATTGTTTTTTGTTGCAGTAGACAGCTACTCCAAATAGCTGGAAGTCACACCGGTAGCAAATATGAAAGCAGCCAGAACCATAAGAGAGTTGAGGAAATTGTTCGCAACACATGGACTGCCAGACACAATAGTTTCGGACAATGGAACACAATTCGTGTTGGAAGAATTTAGGGAGCGCTTGAGGGAAAACATGATCCAACATATAACACCAGCACTGATCCACCCAGCTTTGAACAGACAAGCAGAGCACATGGTCTAAACAACCAAGGACACACTAAAAAAAAACTAGTGGGGGGATTGGCACAGTAAACTTTCAACTTTCTTGTTGAGCCAACATGCGACCCCCTGTACGGCAACTGAGAGGAGCCCAGCAGAGTTGCACTGGAGGAGACAAATCACAACAAAGATGGATTGTTTACACCCAGACAGGGTTCCACAGGTGCCGAGATGGCAACCCAAACCAGAACTCAGGGTTTTTGAAATGGGAGCAAGAGTTTGGAATTACAGCGAGGGGCTTCCATGGCAAGAAGCCATAATTAGATCAGTAAGAGGGCTGCTTAATTATGAGATTATGTGGTGGGACGGGTGAATGGCGAGGAGGCACACTGACCAGCTGCAGAATCGGGTCAGTCACACACCGGAGGCACAGAAGATTCCGCAGATAGACAAGCCACAACCAGACTTGCTGTGGGACTGGTCTGACTGGATAGACCTAGCAGCCGCAAGAGAGGAGGCCGAGATTATGGCAGAGTGGCGGCAGGACCACGAAAACATAGTTCAGCCGCAGCCCAGCATGGTTACGTGTTCCACTGCTGCCGGAGCTATTGAGTCGACTCAGGACGAGAAGAACGGCAGGACCAGCAACCTACGCTGAGCAGACAGCCCAGAGAACTGGCCACTGGAGGAAGTGCGACACTAGCACAGGGGCCTTCAGAGTCGGCAGTAGAACCACGACAATCCGGATGAGTTTGGGTGGAGACCTCGGTTCTTAGATGAACAATAAAGTACAGGGAACTAAGGGGGAAGCAACTGCAACTTGGAGGGGGAGGAGTGTTTTATCGGAGTTGTGACGAGTGCATGTGAAAGGATGCTGGCAAAGCCACGTGTGGCCACCCCCACCTCAACAAAAGCTAGCCTCTGGATTGATCAAGTTGAATTCAGGTGTGGAAGGAGACATGCCTCCACACAACTAAGGGAAAAGATAGGATCTTGATTGTCCAAGTGTGGCCTGGGGGGTTGATTTAAAAGGAAACAATGTGAACTGCTGGGCTCACTCAGGAGTAGGATGTGGAATAAAGTGACTGCTATTCATCCATCTCATGTCGTCCTTTGTCCCTCCTCCAATACACAACACTGTTGCTGATAACAATTTGAGACATAGCAGCTCTTAAGCTTGTCTGATTACTAAAGTCTCTTCAGAACATTTCTTCTGAATCAGTGAATTCAGTGGGATGGGGATTCAACCAGGCAGGGCATCTATATCAAGGGCAGGAAGGTGCTGCTATCTCAGCTGGGGATGATTTAAGCAGGTTGGTAATTCATGAACTCTAGATTCCCAAATCGGGAAGAAGAAAAGAAAATGTGATTTCTAGCCACTTTTATGGTAAAGTTACACTACAAACTTGACAGAGCTGTCTTGACACACATTGTGCTTCTTTTTATCATTACTTAGATGCAGGAAAAACAGTTTCATAACCTAATGACTGTATTTGAGCTAGTGCTTTTGTTCTTTGTTCTCCTTGCTTTGTTTGCCAGAGCACTTCTGAAGCGCCTTTGTTTCTTCTCCAAAAGGTTGCCTCTTGTCAAATCTTCAGTTTAAAAATAGATCTGCTAGAACCCAAGCTTCTGGTGAAAAGCAATACAAATAAAGATGTCACTAGCATGGAACATTACCAGACATTTTTTTTGAAAACTAGAAAAAGTACATTTACCCTGTTAGATCCGTGATATCCTGATATATTGTAGTAGGGAAAAAATGTAGAGAGGAATTTTCAACCCTGTCTAGCTATCTGTAGTCCTCCTACGGAAATCTCTAATACTGTTGGCTGACATCTGAGCAGACTTGATTAGATGACTAAACTACCCTAGCTGCCTTGATCGGACCTGAAAGTGCCTTAGACCACTATTAGTTTTTATTAAATGGATCTGCTGCTTCAATTAATCTAAAGGGAGAGCATGTCGTTCAGAAAACTTAAATATAAGTCTGTCCCAGGTTTGGCTTAGGCATGAGATGAAAGCAATGACACGAGGTTATGGGAAAAACAAACAAACAAACAAACAAATAGGTTGCTAGGGCATATTTATGGCATGGTTGTGTAGAAGTGGAGGGAGGCTCATGATTAGCATTCAACTCCTCTTCTGAAAATTCTGGGCTCTGAATGCTTAAAATCAGAAATAATATGCCTGAATATTGGCATGGAAGTCTGTCTATAGTCTTCCTGCTCAAGGCATAAAATATAAAATCCCAATTTTGAATGTCCAAAATCTTTATAACCTTTGACTAGTTTTCTGAATATTGTACTTTTCCTTTAGATTAATAGAAGCAGCAGGCCCATTTAATCAACACTACTAAGGCACTTTGTCTGATCAAGACAGATAGGATAGTTTAGTTATGCAATCAAGCCTCCTCAGATGTCAATCGACATCATATTGTGAAAGTTCTTCCATTTAACTTTCTGACTTTCAGCTTTCTAGATCTTGTTGAAAGTACTGTCACACTTTTAGCATTTTAAGTCAGATTGATTTAACTCAGAATGCATCCTTCTGAGAAAAATCTTAAAATGGAAACATCTTTAAAAAACAGACTGAAGCTTTATGGCATTAGCAAATGGGGGGTGGTACTTAAAGATTAACCAAATGGCAATCAAAAAATCTTAGTTAAATGTCAGCAAAGTAATGAGAGGGTAAAATCGTTTCAGTGGGTGGTTCTATGATTTTCAAGGGTTGTGAGTTTGAAGAGATGGGTCCCCAACTTTTGAAGTAGTGTTACATTTTTCCAGAGGCTTATGAACATTTGTGTTTGTTCCCACATTCCCAAAAGAGCCACATTTACAATTTGGCCAGTACAGCTTTAGGAGTACAGAAAAAGCCACACAAGGAATCCAGAATATAGTTTTCCTATCTGTTGTGGAGTTGGATGGAAGTTTTCACTCCGGTCTGCTTCCAGCTAACTCCAGCCCGCCTCCTCTCCGGTGGGAAAATAATGTAAGCTGATTGACTGGCATTGTCCTTGAAGACTATAAGGAACAATGCCAGTCTGCCAACCCTTTGACTTGTACTGGACTGCTTACCTTACAATAAAGAGCTGGTTTCACTGTCCTCGCGTCTGTCTGTTCCTTGCGACCCCACACTTCTCTTCACTGGCGATGAGGACCTCTCTTCACTATCCTTGCCTTATAGATCGTATGCTAAATCTAAAGTAAATGCTAATATTTTAGTGCTTGATTGCAGAACTAGACCATAAAATACTTGGAAAAATCTGACGTTGCAAATCACTGTGCCATCTATAACAAGAACCTCATAAAAGGCCTATTTCGAACATTAGTGAATCCCAATGAAGCTCAAGGGCGATCTTTGCCAAGTTTAAGGTAAGCAACCTCCTGACTACTGCATACCATTTTATTTGTAAATCCAGTGTAACGTCTTTTCCCATATCGTTCTTGTAAACTTGTCATTTTTAAAGCTACATTCAAATCAGCCTTAGTGTCAGTCTTGTCCAGTGAAAACTGTTTCTCTTCTATAACCATTTATTAATTTTCATGATAGAAGACACTCTTAAGACTAACTTCTGAGTGCATTGTTCCCAAATATCCTTGAATTCTTCCAAAAGTATAGTATTTTGTTCCATTCTGTATTAGTGGATTTCTTCTCCTTTAATTATATCCATTTTTTTGGTTCCCTTAGAGCAAGGGTTCCTAACCCCGGTCCATGGACCAGCACCGGTCTGCAGCATGCCAGCAACTGGGCCACACAAACAAGCCAAGCTCCGTTGCTGAGATGCAGGCAGTATGCCAAACCACGCTCCCTCTGGCCCATGGAAAAACGTTTTTCCATGGAACCCGTACCTGGTGCCCAAAAGGTTAAGGGCCACCGCCTTAAGAGTCCAACCTTCAAATTCTCATTTCCCCCCCCCGTAATGAACAGCATTTTCCCATGGGAAGATACTTAATTTCATAATCTTCATATATTTTAATAGAATTCTACACAACTCACAGAAATTCATTTCAAAATCTTATTTTAAATCTGTATGATCCCTTAGTCCATTTACAAGTTTTCAAAATCAGTGTTCTAATCAATCTTTTGTTGTTTGTTTTCTTTAAGTCCATAAAGTTGCATAAAACCTCTTTTGTCAAAGATTGGACACTCGCCTGTGTAAGGAGACTTAACCTTCTGAATGTTCTTAATATTCAAAAACCCTGTTAGCAAGCAATTTCGAGAGTAATTCAGAAAGGAAGTATGTGAATACAGCATCCTTTTAAAGGCGTTGATTGTGCCTTGGGCCAAGGTGGCAATCTCTTGGTTCCCAGATCTATAAAGCCATTGGAGACTGCTGTCATGCAGACATGCCGTCTGAAGCACTTTGGGCTATCCTGGGTCCTCCCCAGAGGAATTCCTCCAGAGGGAAATTCTGAGAAGCCAGACCATTCACCAGCTCCTCATTCTGCCATGGTCTTTAGTTCATCATTGCGTCCCCCACATATCATAGATGATTTTGAGCTCCCTGTGGGGGGAAAGTGAGCTAGAAATGTAGCAAACAAGCATGGAAGCTGGCAATAAATTAATAGCTTGTCAGGGCAGGGAAATGATGACATATCTGAAGGTTGCCATATTTTGAGAGAAACCTCTGTCAGAAGATCCGAAAAAAACCTCACTTGGAAGGCTTAAAGGCTTCGTGTGCCTCTTGAGTATGTAACTTTGACTGCAGGGAGTTCTGTCCATTTGATCTACTGCCTTCCTTTCACTTAAGAAAATGCTTGTGTTTCCAGAATACACACCACACCACACCAGGTCATAAACTAGTCCACTACTTGTTATTATATACCTCAAACACAGACGCTGTGGTTAGTTTACGATTCAATGTGCAGATCCAGAAAATTAGGTTAATTCCATAAACTAGAGTTAACCATAGGTATGACATGCAAACATAAATGCTGAATTGAGTCCTTGCCAATAGTATACTGGTCACTTTCCTTTAGCAAGAAAAGGCTGAACCTTTTTCTAGCTGTGCCACTCTTTCAGCACTGTACAATTCAGTTTTAAATCTCATAATATGACTGATCTTGTATTATCTATTATTGGGATTCCTTTTCTTATCACTAAACTGAGAGGGAAGTAAAAATGAAATAATGCAATCAGCTGTAAATAGTGTCAGCTCACAATCAGCATCAACGAGAAACTACCGTATTTTTTGCTCTATAGGACGCCCCTGACCATTAGACGCACCACATTTTTAGAGGGGGAAAACAGGAAT